>LKNJ01001726.1:127809-138608 GCA_002120245.1 Maccullochella peelii
TTTTTTTTTAAATTACTATCTCACCTCACTTGGGGCCCCAGTGTGCCAGACTGCCCATCTCTACCTGCTGCCTTGTACCCACCCCGGGCTCAGAGTGTAACTGGTGGGAGGCAGGGTGATAAATCAGACCTCCCAAGACGCTGTCTTAGCGCTCTTATCCTTTAGCCCCAGGTAGCAAGGCTAGTGTAAACCACAGTCAACATATCACTTTGGCCATAGGCCTATGGCTCTGCTGATGACCTGTGGGATAATAGAAATGTTGTCAGGCTTTAATATTCAGTCAGCCATACAGAAAAAATAGGGAAATGGAAAGGAGAGGAGAAGTAGAGAGGAGAGGGAGGGAGGGGAGAGGAGAGGTTCAAGGGCAAAAAAGTGGCAAAGAATGAGCTGAGTAAGCATCAAAACAAGGAGGTTGCGTACTGTATTCTGTATGTGAATGGTATGAGCCTTTTAATATTAAGGCAGCAAGGGCTACACTGCTACACAATGGACCTAGTTAACGCGAGAGAAAAAAATGGGAGCAAGAAGAGATAATTAAAGCAACATGTGCACTAAAATTTTTAGCAGAAGGGACGGGATCAGAGAGAGTGACAGAGATTGAGAGAGTGGAGACAGACACAAAAAGAGGGAGGGACAGGAGACAAAGAGGTAGGTAAAGGTAGTTTACATCTACATTTTCAATATTTAAGTGTGGTGAACATTGGAGAATCCGATATACATCACAAACAATAAAGACACTTGCCAACATTCATCAGCTCTCCAACTCTGCCAACCCATTATCTCCTATCTGTTCTGTGTAAAGAACAGCTCTCCTAATCGTCTGGCACTCCACACCATGATCAAGCTTCCTTAGCAGACAAACCAGTGAATTTTTCTGTCCAAATATTGACCCGATTCTCATGTGTCCTTTCAGTCAGATCTACCTACCTACCTAGTTTTCATTTGAACAGTTGGAAAAACAGTTTGAGCACCACTAATTAAATTCCAAGGACTTTAATTAAACATAATGAGAGGAAAAGGTCATTCGACAATCGCTGACATTACTGATCACATTCATGTGAAGAGGAGCCAATCTGTAAAGCAGAAAGAGCTGTGTGTGTGAGTACAGTGAACAGAAAAATAAAGCAAAGAGGTAAGGAGTAGGAGGAGGATAGTAGGTGTCAGGTTGTGGGAGGTAACAGATTATCATCAACTCTAGCTTAATGCTTCAGTCTCTTCCTATCACCGTCTTCCGTCCCCTCCTCCACTGCCTCCGAGCCACCAATAAATTATGGATGCTTATTAGAAAAGGGCAATATTCAGCATCCAAAACAAACTCAGCGGCAAGAGATATAAAAGAGACACAAACAAAAAGTGCTGATGTGGGGAGAGGAAGAGTTAAAGTTGCAGGGGAGCCAGTGGCCAGTCCAGTTAAACCTGGAATGATCTCTTTCTAGGTCACCGGCTTTCAACCCATGTGCCATGGCAGGCTAATGTACTGCAGCGAGTGCAGCTCCACATTAAGACAATGCTCAAATGTTAGGCGCGCGTCTACACACACACACACACACACACACACACACACACAGACTGCAAACACAAAAAAACTAGCAATGTATTCCAAGACTTTCATTCTTCCTTGGGCAACATCTTCAAAGTGATGTTAAATTTGTGCGCAATGTAGGCATATTTAACTTTTTCCACTTTCTGCATCTCTTGTAGTGCTTTGTTCTATGGCCAGTGGCAAGGCCTCAACTCTCCCGCTGCTGCAAGGGCCTTGCTCAAATCTAAAAAAAAAACAAAACACTGTTGAGCAAAATCATTGATTTAAGTTCATTACATTTGCTGCTAACAAGCACATAATGAAGCATCGTGTTGCAGGCTAATGCAGTTTGGATTCCATCTACGGCACCAGCTAATGGTTTTGTGTGACTGTTGAGCAATCAATAATTTTGTGTCCCTGTGAACTCTGTTACTTCACAGACTGTGAAGTGATGCAGCGCCACAAAGATGAGGAGACATTTTTCTGACACACTTTGTCTGTATTGATGTCATAACTGTTGAGTCCTTCAGACGAGGAGTCACGTCCTGCGAGGCTGTCTTGAAATGTTCTGAACCTCCCCTAATCCTCAAGTATGTTGAGAGTTGGCGCATGTGAATGACACATCACGCTTGTAATGCCTGGGATTACAGTATATCCAGATAAAATAAAACTTGAAAAGCACTATATATGTATGCAAGGGTGTTTGTGACCAGTGTGTGGAGAGGAGAGAGGACTCTAGTAAAAAAGACATACTATAAAATGGTGTTAATAAATGTGCATAACAAAGTTTAATGTGAAAAAACATATGGTGTGCAGCTTTTAGTACAGCATCGCATTTCCTTGGCGCACTTGTCTGTCCAATTGCTATTTGATGGACAGGTGTTACAAGCTTTTTGACAGCCTTTCAAAATTCACAGAAGTACAATCAATACTACACTGCTGCAAGAGAAACAGTGACTGATCCAGAAGTCCCTGCTGAGCCAGCAAACTGTTGCAGTGGGAAGAAAAGTGTGTCTGCTGCACAAACACGTCCCACTCACACAGGCAGGCTCACACACTCACTTCGCATCCGTGCATGCACTTGGCACATGAACTCACACACATGCACACACACACACACATGTACAAGCGCAAACACCTGCACGCTCAGACCCACAGGCATGAACTGAGAAAAAAACGCACTCATCCAAACACACCCCAGAGAAGGCTACAGTAAATGAACCTCACAGCCGTCCAAAGCGCTGACATCAATCAGGCACACTTACACTGTTCGGCTCCCGACGGACAGTGAGTCGCATCTGTCTGCTAGAGCAAGTGCTAAACAATTCCAAAGTGAAGGAAACCATTTTAAGCATATCTGCATATACAGCGAGCGAGCGAGCGTGCCAAACTCATTGGCTCTCTTCCCGATCTTCCCTACTTGTGTTGTTGACTGCAATTGTGCAAATTGTGAAACGATTTTATTCTTATTGAATGACTCTTTTTAGCAATGGTGATTTACCTACAAAAAACAGTTGTCGCACAGGTACGCACAGCTGAGCACCACCACCACACAAAAGCCACCTGGGAGTCTGAGGCCTGTGAATGCTGGCCAGTATGGCTCCCACAAAGCTTTGGGACTTCTCCTCCCTCAGCAGAGACTGACAGGCTGCTGTTGCACATAAGACAAATAACCTATAGCACTGAAAAAAAGCTGTCATACAAAAAAACCAAAATATTATTGGAGCCTCCACCGGTGGTACTGACTGTATACCTGTCTGCTTCGACCCACTGCATATTTGTGACATAGCCCATGAGGCACAGATGCACAAATACTTCATGACAATCAGTGTATCACCCTGTAGAGAACCCAAAACTGTTTCATGCATTTATTATGGGAAAAAAAATGAGGACAAGAATGCACAAGGGCAAACTGGAAATGTGAGCCTTCTGCAGGACAGCATAACTAGATCAGAAAAGTCACTCCATGAGGAGACAATTGAGGGAAAAATGAACACACACTCCTACAAAATGACTGCTGGCATTGAAAGATCTGGATACCATATAACTGTTGCGTTCCAGTATATGTATGCTGGAAATATCAGCAAAACAGATTTATGGTAAATCCTGGCTTTATGGAAGCAGGTAAGACCTACAAATGCGGGTAAAAAATGATCCCAGATAAGTATATGTGATGCTACTAAAACTCAGGTACATTCTTTTTCATTGCAAGTTCATGTTTGACATTAACTATAAAAACAGATAGTGGGGGAAAAAACTCCCTGAGATCTCATCCAGCACTGTCACAGTACACAGACAATGCTGTCTGCGGCTGTGGGTAACAAAGATACAATGCTTAAGTATTGTTTATTAAGGCATCAGTATAATGCTTCAAAATGTCTCAAGACCATATTATAGACTAATAAAAGATCTGAGAATTGTCCAAGTAAGTTGGTTTTAATTTACACTAATAATGTCGTATTAAGTATTAGAGTGGTATGAGCCTGATTAGTTAGCAAGGACTTCTATATGGGCCTATATGTTTCAGCAAATAACAGATTGTCATTGTGTGATGGCAGGCTGCGGGATTGCTTATGACAACAGCACTCCATGCTACCATGACTAAACAGACCTTGTTTTGAAATGGCTGCCACATGCCTTCAAATATCAAAATCAAAGTATCAAAGCTGACAGATCAGTTTGTGCCTTTGCCTTGCCTGGAGGGACAGGAGGATGCATGTCTGGCCTGTAGCTGAAGAAACTGAGCCTCTGTAGTGCAGCGAGACGGTCTTAAGAGGGGACAAATCTCCGCTTTATCCTCAAAAAGCACAGTGTGACTGTCCTGTTTAACCTGACAAAGACCAGCCTCGTCTCAGAGAGCTCTGCCAGCCTTACCCTCCTCTTGAAACCTGTTGTCTGTGTGTATGTGTATGTGTTAGTGCAGTCAGCATTGGACACAGCCTACACTATAACCTCCATTCAACCAATAACCATAAACTTCAAACAATTATTTAAAGTTTGATCATACTTTGTGTAATGAAGCACTAATCTGTAGACCTCATGTGAATTTTTAGCCATAAAGATTTATATCAGCCTAAAAATGGAATTAGATTGGATTTACTGTAGGTGGGTTTCCCCTCCACTACATTGCTTGATGTTTTCCCAGCCGCCTCCTGTGACTTCTAAGAAGTAATATCTCCCTTTCAAGTTAATTTGCTGTCGATCTCCCTGCAGCTATTCTCGCAGTAGTTTAAACGCCAGTTATTATACCGCCTCCCATTAGCGCGTCGTACTGAAACGCGGACAATATGTCCGCCCTTAATTAAGGTTATGGGCTAATAATTGAACAAATTAACATTGCTGCTGCAATGGAGCTCAGTCAGCCTGCACTAATAAAGTAGGCTATGCATTGATGTAATAATAGGAATACATTTGTAAACATCGTGTTCTTACCGTAAACTCCTTGGCCCCAGGCGAGAGGACAGACACTAGAAAATAACAAAATCCAGAAAAGCTCCATGTTCAGCTCAGTTCCGTCATAACCTAAGAAAGAGTGAGACACAGAGAGAGAGAGAGAGAGAGTAAGAAAGGTGAAAACAGAGGCACAGAAGGGGAGAGCCTGCAAATGTATGTGACAAACAAGAGACGACAGCTGAGAGATTGTTATCCAAAAGGAGGAAGAGGTTCTTTCAATTGTTTTTCATGTTCAACTCCCCTTCAACCCCTTAAGCCGTGAAAATAATATTACAAAGCAATTTAGCCCCAGCAGCACAGCCTACATCGTTTCATTCAATTTAAGGGACCGGTTATTCAATCACAAATAGTGGATTACAGAACGTTTACAAGCAGGGCTGTTGGAGATTGACAGGATTGTCTACTGTTTAGCGTGACTTAACTTCCCCTGTCCCTCTCCTCTCCTCTGAAGGGGGGGGGGGTAGTCAGGACAGGAGAACGGTGACGATTAGACTGCACTTTAGACCCCAAACACACACATACACACACCGCCTTTGCTTCAGATCAATATAACTATTTCTACAATGTTTCTGCAGTGGCGAAAGAGTGATAGGTCTACTCTTTTTTTTTATTTATTTTTTTATTAAAACATACATATAGCATTACTCTTGATCAAACATGTCGGCGTTATTTCTATGCACTGTTCATAACCTGTGGGAAAAAAACCTGCAGAAAAGGGATGAGAGGTAGTTGGAGTCAGGGGGTAATGGACCCTCTTGTGTGACTCTGATCTGACCGAACATGAGGATTTCCTCCGACGTCTGGCCCTCACATTTGTATAATAAGTCGGAGTCGGCTGTATTCACTGGTTGCATTATACAGCGCGCCGTGATCAAAGTTTGATTATACGATGCATGAGAGTTAATACCCTGCATTCATGTCAGGATGCGCTGCGTGAGACTTGCTTATACTGGCATGTAATCTAGTAGATCGTTATATTGCCTGCATAAAATAAAGAGGCGATACAAATTAAATAAGGGCGGGTGTAGACTCACAATTTGAATGTCACAGGTGAGGTATATTAACTGTAATTGGAGCAAGGATGATCAGCTTTGATACTAATTAAATAGCCCACTGCCTGCTGTGTTCACGAATAGCCTATATGCCCATTTCACTCTTTAAAATGCATAGGCTACAGGCAAGATGCAAAGTTAACAAAGAAACCATATAACCCTGACAAAAATGAAAAACGTAGTCTCTGTGCAGGCATGTAATCCTTGCGTCTCTACCTTGTCTCCGAGGTGCCGTCCTTTGGGTCAGTCTGCTACCCAGGGCAGCGCGCACTCCTCCCGGCTCAGCGAAGAGGATTCCTCCGCTTTCCGTTAGAACAACCCGCCTCCGTGTCTCTCCACAAAATGTGTTAAAGTTATATATCCTCTTCCAGTGGGCGTCCGGTATGAGCTTTACAATTCCTGGGGAGTATAACGGAGTGTTTGCTGAGCTCCCAGACCTCTCAAATGATCTCCTTGGTGTGTTAAACTTTTATTTTTACGCACAGAGAAGCGGGCAGCGGAGTCTTACCGCTGCTCGGTTCCACAGGAGAGTCCCTCTTCCCAAAGAGAAAAATAAAACCACTTTTCCTTTGAAAAACTCAAGCAAGGCTAGTTTGGAAAAAAATCCTATACACCTCGTCTCCTCTTTTGTGGATTATCTACTTTTAAAGGCGTGGTTGAAATGGCTGTATTATCTGTCTCTCTGCCTCTGACCGGTGACAACCTAATGAAGCCCCTCTAACACAATCATGCGCTCTGAAAATGAGCACCCCTCCGCTCGTTCAATCAGCGCTGTGTCTGTGGACTCCAAGTGATGCTGGCCAAGTGGAATATGTGCGCTGACTGAGAACGACCGCCCCTGTCTGTGAAGGGAGAGAGAGAGAGAGGAGGGATGGAGAGAAGGGAGGGGAGGGAGGACAGAGGCTTACACATAGATGCGCTCGAGCCTCACAGCTCCACACTGAACAGGTTGTCAAAAGAACAGCATTGCTCCCCTCTCTCTTTTTTCCCCCTCCCGGTCTCCCATTCACTCTGAAATAGGTTGTCCAGGGTGCCACTGGATGTCTTTAAGAGCCGAGGGGGCAGGTGGTTTTCGTGTGTTTCTCTGTTGTCGACTCTTTGGTGGAGTTCGCCAGCTGCGGTGCCACCGATAGTCGGTGCCAATTAGAACTGAAAGCCGCTCCGAAAGTTTTTGGCCTAATGGAGGAGCCCTTAACACCACCACCCATCCCCGTGGACCAATTATTTATGACGGCAAAAATAGACTGACTGTTGAACAACCCCCCATACACACTCTCTTTCACATACACACGCAGATATTAGAAGACTACACACACTTCACCCCTCGCTCTCTGTTTCTCCACTCAAAGGCATCAGAGTTGTGCCGGCGGGGTTTTATTTCCCAATGTGGCCACAAGGGGGCGCTTTTCAGCTCATTACCACTATTGTGATGCACGTGCGCCTGTAGGGAGTGCTTATGCCTACATATGCAGTATGTGTACTGTGTATGTGTGGTGATGGGGTTTGAATTCAGCATCCTGTGTTGTAGCCTACACTTCTGGCCTCTCTGTGTGCAGCTGGACAGATTCAGTGCCTTTATTTATGGAGTCATAGGAGTGCCATAAAAAAAGAATAAATCTGGCAAAGAATAGGACAATACATGTGGAAAAATAAAGAGAAATAAATAAAATAATAAATAAATGTGGATATATAAAGACAAATAATTATTTTTCCTTTTGCTTTTCCCTCATCGCTTTTCTCCTTTTCCCCTTTTGCTTTTGCTTTTCCCTTATTGCTTTTGCTATTCCTTGAAGGGCCAAGCTGTCAATCAACTGGCTTTGGGCGGGCCTTCCTGCCCAAGCTGAGTAATCAATTCATGCACACATGAATCCTGCTTTGGCGGGAGCTTTTTAGCGCAGGAAGTAGGCCTAGACGTGATGCAAGGGCTGGATGCCAACCGCCATAAAACGAAGAAGAAGAAGACGCAACGCAGATTTGCGTGCTATAAACGTGGTAGTGGTTTGAATCAGGGAATCGCCTAATGTGTGCGCCGGTGTTCCAGCCATTATCTGGTCATCTGCATGGAGAGGTCTATTTCCAATTTGCTGAGACCTTTTTTTCCTACATGCCATAATCTGCAACAGTGCCAACGGATGTCATGTATGTCAGTGTCTGTATTAGTCAGCACAGACATTTGCCCAAGATTCTCCATGACATCTTCCACCATCCTCAAAACATAGTCTGGTTTGAAATTTTCATCCACATACTGAGCAAGAACTCGTTGGACACCTCTCCTTAACTCTTGCTCCACTTCTGCCATGATGTTTCCTCCCCGATTCAAACAAACCATTCACACTGTGCATGCACAAGTCCGCGTTGTGTCTACTTCCTGTTGTCCGCGCTAAAAAGCTCATGAATTGATTACTCAGCCTGGGCTGGAAGGCCCGCCCAAAGCCAGTTGATTGACAGCTTGGCCCTTCAAGGAATAGCAAAAGCAAAAGGGGAATAGCAAAAGCAATAAGGGAAAAGCAAAAGCAAAAGGGGAATAGCAAAAGCAATAAGGAAAAGCAAAAGCAATAAGGGAAAAGCAAAGGGGAATAGCAAAAGCAATAAGGAAAAAGCAAAAGGGGAAAAATAAAAGCAATAAGCGAAAAGCAAAAGCAATAAGGCAAACGTAAAAGGGGAAAAGTAAAAGTAAAAATAATTATTTGTCTTTATATATCCACATTTATTTATTCTTTTATTTATTTCTCTTTATATTTCCACACTTATTGTCTTATTCTTTCCCAGATTTATTCTTTTTTATAGCACTCCTGACTCCATATTTATTTATACAATGCAGCAGTCATATGATATTTCTTCTTTTTCATAAAGATTATATTATTATATTATTTAGATATTTAGTTTTATCTAAAAAGACTTGATTTTTATGCCATGATGGCAATGATGACTTGGACTATATATATTAATTTATTTGTTTATGTAGTTGTCCCAGTCAGTTAAGAACGAAATGCCAATTTCGAAACAATTAAAACAATGACACAGCAGTCATCAGGCTTAGAAGCAGTTGCATGTCAGCCTGTCAATGTATCATATGAGACCTTGCAGACAGAGAGACATTAAACTTTCTGGGCTCATTTATTATGTGACTGGTTCTTAATGTTCAAATAATTCTATGTGACAAAGAAATGAATCTACATTTTAACCTTGAGGATCGACTGCCAATTAATATCTGTTTGGTTAATGTTTAGTCTGAAGCACTGAGTGGGTGGATTTTGCAGTTTCAGGATAATAGGCATGTTGGAAAGTTCATGTTGCATATTACTAAATACCATGTGGTTGTAATCCATTTTACCGTATACACTACGAACGTAACATTTACATCCCACAGGCCATTTACCTCTGCTTGTATTTGTGCAGATTGTATATTTGCATTTTTCTCTGACATCAAATATAAGAACTGTGTGACCTGTGATTTATGTTTTGTTTCTATTTTGACGACTGAAGTTCTGCATCAGTCATAATCTCCTACAGTCAGTTTCTGTTTGGTACGGTGGCCCTGAAGGTCAAAACACAACAATATTACACAAAACACAACAACATTTCACAAAACACAACGACATTACAGAAAACACAACATTTCAGATTACGGAAAGGCAGGGACAACTCTTCTTGTTTGTGACTGGACCGAACCCAAGTCAATTCAGAGTTTATTCAATGCGGTGCTAGAGTGGATCAACCGGAGAAACCTTTAGAGAACATTGCAGGGAAAAGTTGCAGTGGTGAGATCTGGCCCATCTCTGCTCAACTCAAGCTGGCTGATGGCGCCGCCTGCGACTCAGCTTGTCAAGTCGCCAGTGGCTGGTTTTAGAATGTAAGACACATCACCTGTTTCAACAGCCAGTCAGCTCGTAGCGAAGTCAGTTGGTCATCTCGACCCGGTCATTTTTTTAGATGTTTATCTATACTAGAAATGCAACTGTAGCAAGTAACTCAGTATCACTATCCTCATTCATATTTTAAGACACTACAAATGATGAGCTACAAAAAAAGCCTGAAAAGCCGATAGTTCAAACAAAAGTACAGAGAGTCGTTGCTATGGAAACGATACGCTGTCACGTAAACTGGCATGTTGCAGACTGGTGCAGTAGTAGAACATGTCACTTGGTTCGTGGTTGCAAATAGAACTTTCCTAATTCCATTTCCCCCCCATTGTAGCAATCCCCAGACAGAAGGGAAATGATCGGGAAGAGAAGGGACAGTCAACGAGAAAGAGAGCACTGCAAACCGTAAACAGCTGTTCCTACATGCTTCCCCCTGCTGATTTTGAGTGAATATTATGAACGCTCTGATTAATAAATGTAAATAAGTAATGCTTTGTTTGTGATGACAGTTTAGTTTAGTTTTAACAAGCTTCAGCCAAGCACAGATGGGCCAGATCACACCACTGCAACTTCTTCTTCTCCGGTTGATCCAATCTAGCACCGCATTGAATAAACTCTGCACTGACTTGGGTTCGGTCCCTCCCTTTCTGTAATCTGAAATGTCGTTGTGTTTTGACCTTCAGGGCTACCGTAGTTTGGTCTTATCTGCAACTTTCATTTTCTGGGAACTTAATGTGTGCTTTGTTGAAGAGCACCTCAGTAGCTGAGGCAGTGGAAAGCATTTCTCATTCTGTTCAGCTGCCCAATGTTTCCCCCAAATTGTCTGGGATTAAAACTAGCAACCCTTCAGTCAATCCTCTGGTAGTGATGGGTTGTACCGTGCCGATGATTCAGAGCGTGTGTCGAGAA
>LKNJ01001727.1:1948-59106 GCA_002120245.1 Maccullochella peelii
CCTTTCTTCCCGCCTCTAGGGAGATATGTTTGTTCCCCACGCTGTACTATCCAGTCGGGGGCCTCTCCTGACCCACAGCTTACCTCTGATTGATGACTGGTTCCTGCAGCGTGGGCCACAATGCAACTTTTCCATTAACCTTGTTCTAACATAGTGTGAGATATACAGTATGCGCGTGTGTGTGTGAATAAAGGAGAGATCTGACAGAAGCCAAAGGTTCCTAGAGAGTTTTACAATGACGGAGTTGAGTAGTGCGTTGCTTTGTTTTTAATGCACATTCTTCGCTATTCTTGCATGTGATTCAGCACTGTATGTAGGTTTATGTGGGTTGTTGAATTTACAAAAAATAGAACAAAATTCAAAGAGACAGAGAAGAGACACACTGAGAAAATGTGACACTGCAAGCACGCCTGAATAGCTGACTAGATTAAGGGTATAACATTAAAAGCAAGTGTGTGACATAAGGAACATAACCAACTATTTCACTTTTACAGCCATTCACAACTTCTCAGATCCCCGAGTTGCAACGTCTGCTGTGTATTATTGCATGTTTGTCAGTGGGATGTCACGCCATGCTCCCCAGGGTGCATTTGATCTGACTCACCCTCACAGCCCTGAGGAGCACGTTGTCTCTCATGCAGAAAAACCCAACACAGTCGACCCCTGCACTTTGATAGCTGCTAAATATCAAGGAAAGCTGGTCTAGCTTAAAAAAGAATCCATAGAGCACAGAGGTGCCAGCAGCACAGTAGTAATGCACTTTTGCTGATTTTCCACCACTTGCCCTGATGGTTACATACATATTTAAATTGTGGAGCTTTCTTTTATAGCTTCATTTTCTATTTAACAGACTTGCAGTTCATTGCGGTGGTAAAAGGCTCCTGTACATCAAGCTTCACTATGCATTAAAATTGCATTAACACCCCATTCACCAACTAAATCACAACTTCCCAGCCTCCAAATGCTATTTGTCTGGGGCAAAACCACATTCCCTTCCTGCTGAGATGCACACGTGATGCAAACTTAATGCATCGAGCCCGACCTATGTACAATATGGGGGATATGTGCTGTATAATCATTTTTAAATTTAGACTGGCCACATTAAATTGATGCTGTGTTGTGCATATTCTTAATACATACTTCTCAGGAACGTGCAAGAACATAAAGAGTTGCCATGTCAGCTCCAACACATTGAAGACACGCATTACAGGGTTTAGGAGTCACGACAGGGTTTTGTTTTGGAATGGGATGATGTGACAATAAAACATTTAAATAACTGCAAAAATTAAAAAATAACACTGAAATCTCACATTTTAGTAAAAAAATGAATGTGGTGATTTGTATTCAGGGGAAAACATTAAAACACAAACATCTCTTTCTGCAACTTGTACTCAATGCTAAATGTAGTGGTATAACATCCTGCTGTTTTAAATAGTTTCTAAATTGGATACGTTGAAGTAGAGTATTCTAAATATTGTTGGTGGAAAAGACCCAAACGATGCATTAACTATTTAAACAGGTATTTCTAGGTTATAGGACGGCATGCAACCTCGCCAGATCATTGTCTACTGAATGTCAGAGCTGATGTCCAACAACCCTGAGGTAACCCTTACATAAGCTTATATGTAGAACCAAACATTACAATATTGCAGGCTATTTATTTGTTTAACATAGTGGAGCATCTCATTTTCTGGAATGAATTGATGCAGGGACTTTAAGTGGTAGCATAACATTTGGAAGGAATGGAACTATGCACACAAACACACACGCATGCCTGCATACAACTGCGCAGACAGAAACACGAATCTCTCTCATATACACATAAAGGCACGAGAGCATGATATGCAAAGATGGATGCATGACTCATAACACATGCAAGTTTTTTTTTGTTGTCTTTTGGATACACAAAATGGGAAGCAAATTATGTGCATACACAGCGGAAGAAAGGGAAGCATACAAATCAAGCCTTAACTGCATGTGAAAGCCCAGCGCGCCCATGTGCCTTTCCTGCCTGCAGACCAAACACTGGATGTCAATGATGCAGAGGCAACAAGACAGCTGCTACACACACAAACAATATTTTTTGCTTAAAACACAAAACAGTAATCTAAAAAAAGTGCAAATGCCTGCCCCTACTTCCCCTTTTCTTTTCCTCTCATCTCTCTCGCATTTTTTCTCTGCCCATCTCAAGCCATTTTGCCGACACAACGTGTAAGCTAAGCGTCTAGCTGAGACAGAAACAGTGCGAGTGAAAGAGATACAGAAGTAAAAATAAGAGATAAAAAGGAGGAAGAATTAAAGACTCAGAGGCAGGAAGAGATGGTTTAAAGCAATGAGAAAGAAAAAAGGAAAGAGGTGAGAGAAGCAGCAGAGGGCAGAGGGAATAAACAATTTGTGTGGCCGTTTGACCCTGCAAGGCACTCAGCTTAGCACAAACCACATGAATAAACAACCACATCTTATTTCTCCTGGCTGACGGCAGGATACAGGTACGCTCTGAAAATGGAAGTCTGTTGATTTGCATTCATGTCTTCCAGGAAAATAAAATTCTCTTTACATCACTTTCAGGTGGTACTGTTTAAAAACTCGGTCTGGCAATGGAAGGTAATTTCTCTACTGAAATTACCTTCCATTGAATTACTGAATTCTAAAGAAAGAAGAGAGAAACATCTGCATCAACTGCAACACCTGCATTTGAAACGATGCCTTCCTTTCAAATCATCGTACCTACAAAGTGAATGACTTCCATCACGTCAACTCATTTCCTTTCAATGACTTTTTAAATGACAAGCACAGCACAACTGCTACTGATTTTGTTTTCTATGTGGCAACACTGAAATTCTTGGCTGTAAAACATAAATTCAAATGTATCACTCAACAGCAGGCAGCTGTTTTCAGCAGAAAAGCTCTAAAAACCCCACTGTACCCTACCTGCTCAGCTCCAGACAGACACAGTTAGCGACTAGCAGGTGAACATAGTGGAGCATTTAGCAGCTAAAGAGCAAATATTTCCCTCGGGAGTTGGTAGAGACAAAAAACAGAGCTAAAAGAGAGTGAATGTTACACTTACATTCACCAGTTAGCCAGAAACATGACTCCAAATGAATGCTAATGTTGTTCATAACTGATGGAGGTGAAAATAGACTATTTGCTAACAAGGTCACTATATCAACAACAAAGGTGATGATATATCAATGTTGTGTTCATAACTTGTTTATGCAGTCCCCAAGTGACCAAAAAAAAAAAATCTGTTTTGCAGGTTTGTAAGAGTCCATTAACTGATGCATGTAACTCATCATGGCTTAATTTGGACATGATATGACAAGGCATTTTTCGGATGATAACAAAAAACAACAAAGAGTTGAACAAATAAAAATAAATGGAGAAAAAACATCTACTGTTTCGCATTTCTAGTAATGTTGGTGTGCAGGAAATTGTGACAAGGCCCAAGGACAAGGAATAATTGTGACAATGAATAATACAAAGAGTAATGATTGACTTTGTTTGCAGTTCGTGGTGTTCTGTCAACAGTTTTACAGCAGCAAGGCTGAGTGGCGGCGCCGTATCCAGCTCTCTTAATAAATCCATTATGTAGCCCCACTTTGAGCTTATATTTCAGTGAATCAACAAAATTAATCTGCACAAAAAGTTCCTGTTTGCACTGTAACCACAGACATACAGACAACGATCACTGGATTACTTTTGATACTGAAGAAAAAGTCTAAACAAGATGATTATGAGGCAAGATCTGGTGTTAGAGGGAGCGTGATTTTCTATGATTTCTTTTGGATGTTCATCTACGACTGACATTGGAAAAATCACCATATCTGGGGAGTGTAAGTTGCGCCGATTATGGCAACATGTGTCTGAGGTCTGTATGTTCAGATGTGTCTGAGCTATGACTCTGAGACGATGCAAATGGAGTCAGTCAGGATCAATGGGTTCATGGTGACTTATGACAGCCAAGCAATCTTTTCCCCCTTTTCTGTTTGCCCCCCACGCATTGGTGCCTCAAAAAAATGCGTATGTGACTATACTTCGAACCAGTTTGAAACATTTACCTTGATGCCCCAGTGGGTAGGCTAGATTCACTGATGAAACTGAGCACACCCAGTTAGCCTTCACAGTTTGCATTAACTTCAGTAACAAGTTGTCTGATTTTCAATAACCTCATTAAGGAGTTGTGCAGACCCAAAATTACATTTCAAAAGGCCATGAAAAGATAGTGCCTCATCACTGTGACAGCAAACCACAGGGCTTTCAATTTTCTCAGAAATGAAGCTGAAGTAAAACCATTCACTCGCAAACCATTTATTTGGACTGCATGTGGCTGAAAACATCAAACTAAATGTGATAGGCTTTTGTTGATGGCCTGCACGCAGAGCAGTGCCTGCTACCATCAGAGGCCGGGCTCACAGCGAGCTGTCACACTGCCTACAAATACAGTTTCAACAAAGTGTTATTGTGATAAAAGTAATCTCAACAAAATATGCAGCCTACCTGAGGCGAGTCAGGCTTTGCTCACACTGCATACTAGTTTAGAAGCTGAATTCATAAAAGCCATGCTGCCAGCACAATTGAGCTGCATGTATTCATCCTGTTTTCCTACAGAGAAATATCACACTGCATCTGGTAATACAAGTAAGCTGATGCTGATATGCTGATATTTTATTAACAATGACAAGATTTAAATTGCTCTCTGTTTGATCCCAACTAAAGATCTAAACAACTTGAAATCCAAAAATGGACCAATTTCGATAAATACTTAATCTGCCAGTGAATCCCAACAAAAGGTACTTGTCCCTGGGGGGTGCTTCAACAGTTGCCTGTTGCTCCACTAATTTGATCAAATAGAAATTACAATGTAATTGAAAAATATACCCATGTATTGAGTCCACTACAGCACCTGAACACCACATGTTGTGACTAAGAGTGCATGAAAACTAGTCAGCAAGAGAGCAGAGAAGTTGAAACAGTTAGCTAAAAGTAATGGCTAAATGGCTAAATTAACTAGCTAAAAGGAATGGATAAAAGGTTTCATTAGACGGCTAAAAAGTAATTGGTAAAGAATTTACATTTTTAGTTAAAATTAATGGATAAACAGTTGAAATAGTTAGCAAAAAGTAATGGATAACCCTTAAACATTTACAGTTAGTTGGTTTCTCAATTAACATAGCAACTGTTGCAAGAGACCTGTTATTTGACTGCTGCATGGTGAAATGGAAGTGAAATCCTATTAGTCAGCGCACCGAAAGACAAGATGAGAAATGTCTATACACAGCTTGTAAATGTCAAAATCTTCTATTCTCAATTCTAGTCACTTACAGAGTTGGCCTTCCTTGTATAAAAGAATATTAGTATGCCCTAGAGAGTTAAATAATGACATTTGTAGAGGCAAATGTTCATCTCTATTCTGTCTCTCCAAATAGTTTTTGTACTGGCTGATACTCTCTTTTCTATCTCTGGCTTTTTGTTTGTTTCTCTCTGTCTTTGTTCTTTCTGCTGATCTTTCTCCCTGCAACCTATTTGATTCAGTCTGGCGTTCATCATACCCCCGCAGACCTATCCTCTCTTGTGTGCCTTGCTCTAGCACCATCTTATCAGCCGAGCTACAAAAGCAAAATTCAACATACAGGAGCAGAATGGGACTTATCAATCAATCCACACTGTACAGCAAAGAGAATGAACATCAGGCCGTTGTATACCTATCTCTACCCTTCATCTGTGTGATCCTCAGAGCTGCCGGCCGTCTCAAATATGGATTAAACCTCAGACACGATCGCCATTCAGAGGCAGTTCGTAGAGGAAATGGACTGGGTTTAATCCATGTCTGCAAGACATGGATTAAAGGATGGCCTCTGCTGTTTAGGTGTTGATGGATGAATTGTAATTAACACATAAATAACACAACAAAGTGGTTAGCAGGATTGAGTAGTGGGAGTTTGGTATGGGAATTGCCTAAAGGGGAGTTTGTGGGTAGAAAGTGCAGGAGTAAGGGTGATTTCTACTTGTGTGCTAAGGGGTTACTGTAGAGCTTCGAAGTCTACGCAAACAGCTGCTGTAGCTATGCCATAAGCTACGCTGTAGCTGATGTGTGCCTCCTCAAATATGTAACTAATTCTGTGGCTACAGCAATACTACAAGGAGACTGCAAGAATTGTAATGACAGGTTGGGTTTCCTCCATCAGTTTCTGATGATTTCTGTGATTGTTAACAGTGAAGAAGACAACATTGAGGAAGTTGAAGAACGTCATCTCTACACCATGACTGAATGACGGCACAGTGACTGCATGTCATGCCTATTAAGTAACGAGACAAGGCAAAATAGAAGTTACCGTGATGTAACTCCAGTTCGTAGCTCACCGTCGCTTTATATCACAAAGTGAATGAAAGACTGTAAACATTGTTACTGTGGGGAAAAATATTAAAGCACGATGCAGCCAGTGTTGCGGGAGCGGCATCAATGAGTGCCATCTGAAACTGAACTATAAATCAAATCCTACGCTGTAGGTATCTGCGGTGGGACTCCTGTTACCTCTTATATCAAGTATATATCCACCTCAACTGAGTGGATATAAAACAAGAGTGATATATTTCTTTAACATATGTTAGCTCTTGGGCGGCACAGTGGTGCAGTGGTTAGCACTGTCGCCTCACAGCAAGAGGGCTCTCAGTTCAACCCCACAGATCGGCTGGGGCCTTTCTGTGTGGAGTTTGCATGTTCTCCCCGTATCTGCGTGGGGGTACTCCGGCTTCCTCCCACCATCCAAAGACATGGTGGGAGTAGCTAGTACTGCTCTACATTTCTTTTTCTTTTTCTTTTTTACTTAGCTTTTTAACTGACTTTTTACTGTAACATGCTTTTTGTTTGCACAAAGAATGCTGTCAGACGTCCATTACTGGTGACCGGGCAGTATAACCAGCACCTCTGAAGCAGGTGTTTGTTGTTCTAATTACTTCTAGTGAGGCTAAGTTCAAGAACATGGATAAAAAGCCTGATGAGAACAATGCAGCAATCTAACTTCAAGCCTTTTTGATACTTGAGTAAATGTGGATTTTCAAATCAACTAATGCTAAGGTGACGAAAGAGGACTTTTGAAATACCTACAGCAAAGCTGGTAGACCAAGGAACAAGGTGGTACTCATCACTGCTGCACAAGACAGTCTTCACAATGTTGCGTAGCATGGGATGCAGGGCTATTCTCTATTCTTGTGTGCTCCAAAAATAAGATTATTAAATACAATTGTGAATGTACAACTCGTCTGTTATTATCCCGTATTTACACTTCTAAGGTCTTCTCCTTGGTTAGATATTGATATATAAATTACAAACACAGAAGTGAGTGGGCACTCCACTTGCTGCCCTCTCTCTGCCTCTACAGCATAAAGCACTTAGTGTTACTTGATTTCTAAAATAAGCCAGTAGATCATTTTTTTTATTGTGTGTATGTTGCTATTAATTCAGGCCAAAAACACTTATATGCTTACATAAGTCATATATACAAGGGTGTGTACAGCTTAAGAAGAAGCACATGAATCCAAAATTGTACTGAGAATGAATGTTCGTAGTACATATGAGTACTCAAGATGATCAAGTTGTGAAATAAGTGTGCAGAGTGACGACGGTCAATCACAGTCACATTACAGCTTACCTGATTGGAGTATCGCATGCTGACGTTGCGCTGGTCCTGGCGGGGCACGTAGCGATGGATGGGATCAATATCTTTAGGGCTGATCAGCTCATCCACTGGAATGTGAGCATACACACACACACACACACACGCACAAAAGTAGACACACAAATAAAATAATATGCATACAAAACACAACGACAATTCAGAATATTTTCTGTCATAACACATACGTATAACGTGGTATAATAAATCTCATCAAATATGACCTTAAGGTCCTATTAGTTTTGCAATGTTAATAAACTTGCAGACTGATATTAGAATGAACTGAATGAATGCGTGGCTTCAGAGCATCATACCAAAGCACACACATAAACACACACAGAGGCATACCCAGCAGCTTGGCGATGTGGTAAAGGGCCTGACCACACAGGAAGAGCTTCCCATCACGGCCAGAGTTGCTAGGGAAACGCTTCTGGCTTCCATGCATGTTCTGCTCCGCCTCCACGAAGTCAGCTGGTACGTAGTAGTATTTGGGGATCACAACATGGCCTAGCATGAGAGACGAGGGCTGTGAGTACTGTGTGTGTGTGTGTGTGTGTGTGTGTGTGTGTGTGTGTGTAGACAGCACCTTCTCTGGACACGTGTTATTTGTGTTTGAGTGGGAACAATCTGCACTTCACTCCTGTAGTTACGGAAAACATACTTTAATAAGACTGCAGTGGTGACGCACACAGTATGTAGCAACAATTTCACACAGTAGTACAGTGTATGTGTGTATGATCTTTAAACCAATGTTTTAATTAAGAAGAACACCTTCATGTCTTAGCATGCGAGTCAACCATTAATATGGGATGTTTACAACCTCACTAAAATTACCTCTAACGGGGTATTGAGAGCAACTGGGGTATTTTTTATTTATCTGGACTGCTGATGAAAAACACATCATGTGATGGTGCAAATATATTTTTTAAAAAAGAAAGAAAAAAAAGTGCTAAAAGTTTTTGAACTAAAAGTGCTTTTTCACAGATCTACCATAACAGGCACGTAATGGGTGCCAGCTGTGGAACCACCATATTGGAAGAAAGTAGTTCCTGATTGCTTAGGGCAATAATTTGTGTAAGTACAGTCACTAAACTCATTGAAGGCAGAACACTAATTAGGGTGTCCAGACAGACATTGCAAAGATTTGTGTTTATGGGTGGGAAGCTGGTGAGGGATTATGCCCTTGTTGCAGCACTAGGCACTCCTAGTGTTTGGTCTGTGTACACTCCATCCAAATGTAGCTCAAATTTTAAATTAATTGAGAGAAAATCTGCAAAGGAAAATGCGAATTCATGTGTGTTTCCATCCACTACCATTATAGCATTATTAGGAGTTGGTTTGTCGAGAAACAGCTGGTGACACTAATTTTCCAGTCAGGTGCCGCTTCTGACAGCATCAAATACATTTGTGGGTTTAGACTTTTCATGGGCATTAATGGTGAAAGGGGAAAAAAAGTACACTTGTGTTATCCTTTAAAACCCAGCCAGTTAACTTCAGGAGGTTTGTTAATTCATACATAAGCAGTACAAAGGCACTGTGGAGACGTCTGGAGCAACTTAAGTCAGCTCTGTCTCACATAATTATCCTTTCTACACTCCAATTATTCCTGTTCTTTTATAAACGGACCAATGGAACCTCAAAGCTCTTGACATTTCTATCATTCGACTGTCTCCCCTCACAGCAACGGGCGCAGGTGAATACAGAAGCCAGGCTCTCTGCTCATGAGGAAAGGTGTGAGTTCACGTGAGCCTCAGTGACAATATGTGATGTATGAATATGAATGATGCGATTTATTAAGAGAACGTTTTTCATTGCTAGAGGGAGAGAGAACAGAGGCAGAAGATCCAAAACAAACCATACTGATATACGAAATCATATAAAGTTATACGTGTGAGTGTTTGTGCATTCGTTATGTTTTTGGTTTTTTTGTGTGTGTGTATTTATGTGATTACTCACCCTCATAAGACTGGAATATGATGGGTTCAAGGAGGTCCTGGTATTCTTTGACCTGAGCTTTATTACCTCTGAACACCCCTGCAACACAAACACACACACATGAACGTGCACACACACACACACACACACACACACACACACATTAATGATACTAATTCAAACTTTGAGATGAACCTTTTTTTAACACACATAGTTAGTCAACTGTTAGAACAACATTCAACATTAAATCTATACAATTCAATAGTATGTTATAAAAAGGAAATATGCAGTAGGGGCTGTACATTCTGTATGTATGTGTGGGAGTGGGGTGACTGCGCATGTGTGTGTTTGCATGAAGTACATGCATGCCTATTTTTTACCATATTTGTGTGTATACATATGTATAATTCTTCATAGTGGAAGTGTACAGTGGGTTTTAGAGCTGTGAGAGTGAACCAAAATAGAGTGCGGCCATAAAACCAAAACAATGAGCTGAAAGATGCTAAAATGCCCAATAAAGCTGAGGGGAACTGCAGAGTCAGGTTAGAATTATCTGTGGATTCGTCACCATGAACATCATATAGGCATTAGTGCAGTTTTAATGTTAAAGCACTGTTGTGTGCTTTACAAATGAAAAACACTATATCAGACAAAAAAGCAATCTGAATATTTACTATTTAATTCCAGATAATCCCCAACAGGCCTCTGCTATTGCTCAACT
Organism: Maccullochella peelii; assembly: GCA_002120245.1. Classification (NCBI taxonomy): domain Eukaryota; kingdom Metazoa; phylum Chordata; class Actinopteri; order Centrarchiformes; family Percichthyidae; genus Maccullochella; species Maccullochella peelii. The sequence goes on from LKNJ01001727.1 coordinate 12,281, forward strand.
GTTAACTGCATCAGTCAGGTAAATGTAAATGGCATGATCATGTTCAAATGTCCTCCAAAAGGAAGACAGGCTCTTCAGGGCACAATACGTACTGCACGGTTTTCAGTAAATGGAACCTTCTTGTTGTGCTGTTACTGTACAGTAATAAAAGGTTTTGTACAGTAGGTACACAAGATAGTTTTAGAGCATTTTATTTGGAGTCCTGCTTTTAGTTTTAAGTTGGTAACCATAAAAACAGGCATTAAATCAGATTGTTTGTTAGTATAAATTGGCACGTGGGTGATGCTTGAATTCACATTTTTGGAGAAACTATACTCCTTACTTTGTTTTCCAAACCAATCCCTTAGGTTCACACACAAACTCTGCACATCCCATCTTTTTAAAAAGTCTTCCAACATCTGGCAAAGAACAAAATGTAATTTCCTGTCAAAGTACATCTTCTATCTTGACAATGACCCACACTTGAGGCATCATAACAGCAGCTATGGATAGAACAAGGCTTACCGTCAATCATCATGTGGATGAAAAATATGGGAAACTCGCACTCGATTCCATCAAAAAGCTGGAGAGAGACAGAGAGAGGAGGAGTTATTGCTTTTCCATTTCAGAAAGAGGAGAAAGACACAGTGACTTTAAAGCAGCGGATGGCTGTACTTCAGTTGCACTGAATATGGAACAGCATGGCACAGGGAAAGGATATAGAAGTCATGACATTGTGAATGAAAACCAAGAAAACAGAGAGGATTAATAATGCATCCTTGCAAGGTCATTTTCTTAAATTCAAAGTTGTGCTGCTGGTTTTGAGGAGGACATTTGGAGGTCTGACATGTCCGACAGTTTACGACACAGTGACAAATACATGAAGCACACTGAGAGAAAAGTTGGATCAGTGGACCATTTTAAAGGGAAACTCCGGTATTTTTATCCATTTTTAGGGTGTAAATGTAGGGAAAGTAGAATGAATTTAAACAATTTTAATTAAATGATTCTGAGTATTAATAGTCAAGACTGCAACTGGTCCTTGTATATTACAAATAGTAACAAACAGGTAGAAACAGGGCAAAAAATTGTGATTTTGTGCTGTAATATTATGGGGTGTAAGTAAGACACAAGCAACAACATTCATGCAAATCATTTGGTAACCATGGTGGTAACATTATGCACATCAGCATGAGAGTGGAGAGATTTTCTCTGATACATCAGAAAATGGAAATATAACAGTAAAAGTAATTTCTTATTATTTCTTTGTGAAGATAAATAAAAGAAGCTGAGAAGAGCTTCAATGGGTTAGCTGTCAGTCCATATGACTTGTGAACAGGAACCGGACCAGAACTAAAAGGCAACAAAATATTAGTTTTTTTCCTCGGCCTGAACCAAATGAACCGAACTACAGGTGTGAAAGCATCCTTAGTAAGGTGTCGGACCGCCATGAGCCACCAGAACCAGCTTGGCGTAGATTCTCCAAGTTTGTGGAACAATACTGGAGGGACGTACGATATATTCTCCTAAGGAGATCTGGTGACTCATCAAACCATTCACTGACCCCTGTATGGAAGAAATGTGTATGTGTTATGTTTCTCCACTAATTTACTCAGGTTTTTAATTGAATGAAACCTCTCCCTTATAAACACTTTGCAAGCTATGATTGACTACTGATTGACTGACTGACTGATCGATATGAATAAGTAACTGATGAGTGTATGTGTGACTGTGCGACTGGCTGGTTGTTTTCACTCGACAGAACACCGAGAAATAAAAGCCAGCATTGACATGAACACCATCATTTGCTGGATTATTCTCTGAATCTTACTCAGCCAGAAATCCTATTATAGATCACACACCCTGTGTGTGTAGTGTCACACACATACACAAACCTTCACTTAAGTCATTTGGTTACAAGTCACATGCAGAGAAGACAGCCAAGTGAATCACAGCCTTATTAATTCCAATAATTCAATCCCATCTTGTTTATGCTCGACTAAAGAGGATCAACACAAACACACAGTAGAAATGTTAGAAGCTCTATCTCTACAGAATAGCCCTTTTCTTCATTACCAAATTTGTACAAACACTACAAATCATCAAGGTCAGCTTGTAAAAAGATCAAAGAAGCAGCAGATTTTTATTAGCCTCTCTAAAATCATTGCAAAATGAGTATGTGTGCGTGTGCATTTTAGCCCATCTAACTATAAATGTCATTAGCCCTGACTATCTTTGTCCCTCATCTTTTTCAATAATCTCCACACTGATGGAAGATAACAGAGATTACATCCTAATGCAATAACAAATGGCTGGTAGAGCTGGAACACACAAATACATGTGGGAGCTGCATTCACTGCCACCAAGCAGATACTACTGTCTGTAAGCCTGAATGTGCTTCTTTAAATGGTTAATATCTGCACACTGTGATTATACAGGTATACATGGCTTTAAACTATGTGTTTCAGCAGAGATGAGATGCAATTTAGTAGCTATCAGGTGGTGGCGACAGAGGGATGAAAGGGAGAAAAAAATAAAAGAATAGAAAGTGCATCAAGAGATACAGAAGCAGAGGACGGTTTATTCAGAGGGAGGGGGGGGGGNGGGGGGGGGAGTAAAAGAGAGAGAGGGAGAGATGAGGCAGTCACCCAGTGAGCCCTGTGCTTTTTGGCCTGTTGAGGCTGTAAACAGGCAGGGATCCCTGGTGTTTTGTGCTTGAGCAGCTTGACTGATTGGTAAAACTGTCTATCACACAGGCTGCTGCTCTCTGTCAATGGTAAACAGACAGGGAGCACAGGCGTCTGCCCTGCTGTGAATTCACTCTTAAACACCAACAACAACTTCACTCCATGTCTTCTGCAGGGAGACCTGGTCTAGCTGTGACTTCTTTTTTTCACCAGACAGAGCTCACACTGCATCAAACACTCCCTCGGCATTTCATTACACTGTGTGTGTTTGCTTATCACTCAAAGGAGTAAACGTTCTACCTGTTACTTTTTGTTATGTTCTAACTTTCTAATGTCATTACACTATTACACCTCTAAAATTGGCAACTGCAACATAATATTAAACAGCAATTTTCAAATCAGTTCATAGTTTAGCAATATTCATTACTGGAAAATGGTAATCTTGTGGTAATATTTACCAAATTGTGTTATATTACCACCTGGCACAGTTTCCGCTTATATTACTGGGTTCTTATTACTTGCAGTATTTGCTGATGTAGTAGCAAATATATGACTGTTGGTAGATGGAAAGCAAATTGCAGCAGGAGCGATCATGAGTTTAAGTTTAACTTTACTGGCATCTACGTCTTCCACAATAAATCTGTCTGCCTGCTGGTAGAACTGAGGGCAGGACGGAGCCTGAGGTAACCGAGGCATTAAATACCATTTGCTAATTCTTAGCCTTAAGAGTCTTTGTATCGTATTAGCTGCAGGATTAAAGAAAGCTAATTTCAAAGTATTCCAAGTGGTTCCGAGTACCCCACAAGTGCCCTCTGTGACATATCAATCAAGCACTTCCACCATTGATGCCTTTGTTTGTTCTGTTTTCAGCACCAAGGCTCCACCTTTCTTCTTTCTGACAATTCTGCAAATAAAAGCCAAAAAGCCAAAAGCAATCTCATTTTGTAAAAAGGATATTGATTCAAACATTTTTCACACCACATAGCAGCTGTGAGAGACATGAGCAGCAATCCGTCCAGTCCTGCTAAAGTGCATTAAAAAACAGGTCACTGCCAGACACAAGGCCTTCAAATCACAGCTGAGCTATATTTTATGCGTATAGCTATTTGAAAAACAAATACATATTTCAAGAAATGTCTTTTGTAAATAATTTAGCAGTATCTTCTTTGTAAAGGACAATCACCTTCAGGAAAAATGTTACCAGGTGATAGTATTTAGAAGCAGCACAACAAGCTGTAAACACAACACTGATATTTTACAAGGTTGATATGGCATGTTAACATGTTAGCAAACGTGTTGCCTATTTGCCTGTCAAATGTACCTACGTCCAAAAGTCACTCTCCTTTTAGCTTTGTTTTGGTCTCCACCAAAGCCTGATGGAAATATCTGGCACTTTAGCTGCTGGGATGCTAGCAAGGAGCCTCAGAGCCTCTCTGTTATATTATGTAGCTAAATATGTGCGCACGAGGGAAAAAAAAAAAAAAAGCATTTGGTCCAAGGATGCGTCCTTATATTATTATTAATATAATAAAACTATGCAAATGGAAACCATGGAGGAAAAGAAAAATTAAGTCTTTCGGATAATGTTATACTAAACTTTTAAAGTCTTCACTTACATAAACATTGTAAGCTTTTCCACATTTTTTATAACAAAGCTTTGACAAAATTATCATTTGAAAAGGAAAGAAAGTTAGTTCTAATAATAATTGCTAGTAATAATAAAGTGAACTGACATTAGTTTTTTCTGGTCATCAATTATCATTTATTGTGTGTTGGGCTGTGCCTTCTGAACTCAGTGCCCTGTCAGTCTCAATCATACTACTTGGACAAGAGAAGGGCTTGATTTATTGGAATATAGCCTAACTTTTTATCAGGGGAACCACCCAAATTATCACAAACTCTGACTTTGTGCTTGCAGATCTCTATTGTTCTCTCCATCTGCCCCTCTGAGCTCATTAATTCTGGGAGGTTAGCTCTGCAGCTAATACAATGATTTGTTTAGCATTAAGAGTCCAGTCTATGATTCACTCATTGTATGCTCACCGAGCTGATTCTGAAGTGAATGCACTGTCACTTCGTCGGGATCACAGGGGATTCAGAAAAGGACAACGAATGCACGGTCATTCGCATACATATATATGCATGAGCACACCCACTGACAGGGACTCCCACACACACAAACACACTAAGATCGGGGGTGAAATACCTGGAGGATTAAAACACTTGAAATGGGAGAGGCTAAGTCACATATTTCTTAGCATTATCATAAAAGGATGATACCTTTACAGGCTTAAACATTTCGAAAACCTTTTAAATGTCACACAAGCACTATCAAGGTGAACTTTTTCAGGTTTTATACATTGCAAACCATTGGCACTTTGCCTTTTCCTCTGCATTAACGAGTGGCTACCTGAAATAAACTCTAGATTTTTTAAATTTTTACACATTGTATCATTCTTTAACTCCAAATTTGACTGAGATACCTTGGTATCTCATTAGGTTACGCTAGGTTAGCCTGTCTCACACCTGTGGTACTGTAAGTGCGAGTGTTTTCCAAAATGGCTACAGTTTGGTCCATGCAGTGTTTAATTTGTGGGGTTCCCCAGGGGTCTATCCTGGATCCTTGACTGTTTTTTCTCTATATGCTCTCTTTGAGACATATTATCCACAGATGTAATATTTATTCCAACTGCTATGCTGATGACACTCAGCTATACATCTTGCTAAAAACCTGGGAGGATAAGCAACATTTTCTGTATTTTTTGTGTCTGCTTGATATGATAAAATGCTGGATGTGTAAGAATTGCTTTTAAATCAAGCACTCTCAACAATCCAGGTCTTGCCTGGGAGGCCTATTGTCTAAAATTAAAAGTTGGAGGAATTCACTTCAACAATGAAGAAAAAAACCTGTGAAATGTAGCACAGATAAATGGAAAAAAAGAAGACATCCATTAGGTGTCTCACCAGCACCCACCTTCATTTCAGCAGGTTTGTAGTAGCGGCGATTCTTGTCTTCGTTAGCGGTGCGGTAGCCATCACGGAGGAAACGTTTGAAGCCGTATTTGCCGCGCAGCTTGCGGACAATCTTGTCCAGTGTCTGACTGTAGAGGGCATCATCGTCTACTGCAAAGGCAGGATAGCTGATAGTTGGGAGCAAGGCTGCATCTGTGTTCTGCCAGGGAGAACATATTTAGTTTACACAAATAATAAGCTCTGCACACAGTTTTGGTTTTCACTGAAATGAAACACTGTTCCACAACTGTATTCACCACAGTCACTATATATATCAAAATAAAGGAGGAATTAGAATTAAATCATAACCACAGTCACTAATAGTCACATAGAATAAGCTTTGAGTCAAAACTGTGGGTAGCATTTAGCACATACATCTTTATGTTCTAAAAGGTCAGAACAGGTGCAGATGCATTTTACCAGCTTAAGAGTGAAAGTTCCCGGTTATGAATAGCACACTACAGCAGCCTTATTTAAAACCAAGGACTGTCTGAATACATTTCAATTGGAACAATCATTAGGAATGAATACTGTTATTAGTCTTGACAAACAATTATGACTGGGCATCTAATTCTCTCATTTTATTTGAGTTTGGTTTACTCTATTAAGCAATGAAAATGAAAGCTATTAGGTCCCAGCCTCACTGCAAAAAGCTATGAATATTTAAGGTTTATTAATAGATGGCAGAGCTTCCAGAGCTGCCGTCTAAGCATTGAAGTCCCTAATAACTGCAGTGGCATGCTTTCTTACATGGACAGCCATGAACCAGTTCGTCAACCGGCTAAATGACTAGATTTCAGTGCAAGATGTGGTCGACTGTTTGATCCCGCTGGTATATTTTGTATTGCAATCTTTGTCTGCTCTGTCTAGTCCAGTCCCCTCTTATTCTTCGACTTCTTGTTACAACTCCAATCTACATGTTAACATCCTCAGCAGCTGCAGATGAAATGGGACATCAGCTTGCAGAACACATTCTGTGCAGGTATTGAATGTGTCTAGAATATTGATATATAATATTGAATACTGAATTCTAATCTTTTGCCATAGTATACAAGATACTGACATTATACTGATATTTTGGTTATCTTGATATTATCTTACAGTATATGTTGGTCTCTCGCTCCCTATTGCACTCCATCCTTCCAGCTCCTTAATGTTAATCTCATACAGCTATAATGCCACTCTGGTCGTCTAATTACACTCATTTCCTCGCAAGCTGATGGCAGCTATTCTGCCTGACACTTTCAGCACACACAGAGAGAGAGATGTGATCATTTAAGTGTCTGCAAGCTGTGGAGTGGAGAGAAGGGGACAATTTTGCTCCTGCTTTTCCTCTGTTATTTTTTTCACTCCTTCCCTTTTCAGCTTCACCTCCCCCTACAGCTCTGCAACCACCTCTCACCTTCCCCCACTTCTTGTCAATGCTGGACCATCAATAGCACAGGTATGGGTATTGTAAGGACTGCACCATGAGGGAAATGCAGTGTCGAATTACAGATATCCACTGACATATTGACATGAGTGCATAGTTTGTTTGATGTGTGCAATTAACCTTTTAGTTTTTTTGGCATATGTGTGGCAGGCACCTATTTTCAGTCTTTGATTGGTAGAGATTATGCACACAGCTGCTCCTCTGAGTCACACCATCAACATGTTCAACCGTGACCATTTTTCTAAACAGAATCAATCTCGACGATGATTTAGCCTCTGGGGACAATGGCCAATGTTTCAGGGCTTCCAGTGTAGCCAGTGGATATCTGGATAACGGATATCTGGGCCAAGACTTCCTCTTCCATGTGCCGGTCATTGTTGACAGTCCGATTAGCAATCTCAGAACACATCGGCTATCGTCTGACAATGACTTGAATGCAGGGAAATTTTTAAAAAAGCTAATAAAAAGCTAATCTCTAGGGTTCCGAGATTGACTACAAACGGAAACCAGAATGCTTCCGATACCGCAATCTTGTCCCTTGCCTACAGACTCTGCATTTATATGCAGATATCTGTTTAGAGATTAACAATTGATAAAATCTGAGCCAAAATTTGAATTATTTGAATACATTTTACATAATCTTGTGCTTTATTTGTAGAGTGATATTAGTAGTTGCATAGATAGATAGTGGGACTCACATGTGAGCGAGACTCTCGCGGCAGTAGGGAGCACAGGGTTTGCCTGTTCCTGTTGTGGGCGTCCAGATCCACAAATATCACCGACCACGAACAGCCCTGCAGAACAAAACACATACACAGACAGCATCCCCAGTCACAGCTGAACTATTCACCCTTTACAGGTGCGACAACAGCACACAGTCACAGTCTCTTCTGCATGCACACACCTGCAAAAATGCACAAAGATGCATCACATGTCCTCCATCATTTATCAGAAAAAAAAAAACATTTGACAGCAAACTGCTAAAACGACTTTAGGCCCACTTTAATGCCCCCACCATTACACCTCACACCTCCGCACATCAAAACACACTCTTTTGCTGTAAAACCAGGGTGATATTTTTGGGTTGCACATGTTTTTGAAGTACAGTGTGGGAGTGCTTGAATAACAGTGAGTCGAGAGTCATCCTATCACTTCACCTATCCGTCCAGTGCACTTAAACACCTCTTGGTGAGGGAGGGGGGTGGGGAGGGCAGTTTATGCTTTTACTTAGTAAAGGAAGTGATCAAACCTTTTCTGGTTCTAAAAAGCTGGTCCACTCCACTTCAACCATCCATCATCAGTGCTTACATAAAACCAATTGAGTCACTCCTACAACCTGCTAAGCAGTTTCTAATGTAAGTCAAATGCATTATGTATGAATATAGCCAGAGTCTATTTTTTTCCCCCCAAAAACAGATCCGGTCTAGGGCTTTTAGTCAAATCAGCAAGCTTCCCTGTAGTAATTTGCATAGTGCAGTGGATTGCTGGCCACCAATGTAGGCAGCTGTGTGACAAGTCCATGAAATGGCCCTCTCAGGGAAACCTTTTCTGGTGCAGCAGAGTGTAAGAAAACCGAGCATGTAAGATGAATGTTTTTGATGTGTGCTCCTTTGAGCCTTTATTTATTTTATTTTTTTTGGAGTCTGAACAGTCCAGACAGTCTTTAATGTATATTAACCCTTTAATATTCCACCCATAAAAATGCAATGGAAAAATATTTCTTTGCCTTTCTTAGTTGCTTTAGGCATTGTCAACACCACACAGACAAAAAAGCTATTATTTTTTTCAACTGACCGCACAAATTATTAAAGTATGGGCCTCTACCAAATGATTTAAAAATAGCAGAGTAACTATTACTGTGCTTAAAATAGTCTTTTTTGAATCATTATTGCCAGTATCAGCAGTATCACACTGGATTTACCTAATTACTGACTGTATGCTTGTGAAAAAAATGAATGAAAATGGCATGTGAAAAAGCAAAATCACACTGATATAATAATTTCATCAAATAAACTGTGGAATAAGAGGGGATTTATCACACTAACAACAGTTTAAAATCAGAAAACTTCATATTTAATGGCAATATTCAGTTTTCAGTTACCATTTAAGGACATCTCAACTGGTTGATTGAGCATGTTTTTAAAACATTAGTCTTCAGTGTTTTTTTTTTAAAATATGTATTAACATCATTCTGTTCAGTGAGCCTTCTGAAACTAAAATACATTTAAAAAAATCTCCACCATAAATAGGGCACACCCCAAGAGCCATGCCTAGAAGAAAGCCACCTGAAAAGGGTCTGAAACCTGCAGTGCACTCTGGGGATTATTTTGGGCCTAACACATACTCCAACCTAGTGCTAGAGATGCTTAGAGAGATGCAAGACATCAACAATCTAAATGTGCTCTATCAATTGGTAGAGAAAACCATTAAAGGATTAAATTAAATCAAACTGTCGTGGATAGATTAGAAAACTATGACCTGCAGTGTTTGAAAATTACTGGCAAATAACTGCCAATACAAAACAAAAATCTGTGATGTGTAAAATGTAATATTCAAGTATGCATTTCTTCTCCATCCTTACTTACTTACCCCTTCCACCTACTCTAAGGAGTCATCCCACGCCCCTCTATTATGAAAATGTGACTGTATAATGAGAGTCAATTACAGGCCACCATAATCTATACCAGAGAACCATCAATGTTACTGCTATTATTATGGGTTGCTAATAAACGTTGACAGGATGCAGGTTATATAATACCCCTTTCAAAGACCAGAATGATACAAGGTACATCAACTTGACACCACTTTCTGTGCACTGATATGCATTAATTAAATTCAAAGATTTATGTTAGCATAGAAAAGTAAACTCTATTCCACACACACACAGAAATAGATTGCTGGACTGAGTTAGGTGTGTGTCTGCTCCACTACATCCCTGCTCCTGACTGGGTGTGAATTAGGTGACAATCCCGAGATAGAAAGTGGAACCTGTTAGGATTTGATTGTCCAGCCATGTGTACACAGCTCCATGAATTTAATGACTGGCTTTAAAGTTGAAGGATCCTCCTCTCGGCGAGATCAATTTTATCCACAGAGTTCAATTTGTCACACCGAGAAGCTGCTATCTTCGCATCCGTTGTGCGACTCGGAGGGATCATGAAAAAATCAAGAGTTCATGAAACTGACGGCTGTGTGTCCATTCATCTAGTACAAAGGCTAAAATGTGAGACACCCCCACAAGAGTCTGCAGCCAGTGTAAAATGTGATGGTGGAGTTCGGAGTGTTCTGGTTAAAGGGGTTGGGGGAGTTAGGTTTCATGTTGGAAGGATGAGTGTCTGCTGGGAAATCAAGATTGATAGAGATCATTAATAAGCAACTGGCTGGCTTGTAGCACTTCCCTTCCCACATGGGGACAAGAGACTGGATGAGACACACACACACACACACACACTTACAGAGGCCCCACACAGCATGGATCATAAAGCAGACACCTCTAATAATTGATTCTTTCAACAAGCTGAGCTCGATGAGAAAATCGATTTCCAGGCACGGCTAAGAAGAGAAAAACAAGCAGCTACTATAATATACACTCATCCAAAAAGCCCCTTACGATGATCAGAAAAAGCCAACCCTGGCTGATGCCCAAGTGGAGGAAAGAAGAAAGATAATATGGGATGGAGCTTGGTAAGTGCAGGGCTTAATTTTCCAATCCATTAGCAGGTGTAATGAATGTCCCAGATTCTTCTTTCCTCCACGAAACATATCCACTAATGGACATTGTAAGGGAGATTCGGAGAGAAACCAGGAGCAAACATCAACTGTGTAGAAACACAAATAATCTGCTGAGCCAAACACAAACATACTAAATGAATCTCCTGATGCTCAAACTTCCACTCGGAGAAATATTCTGGCATCGATGACAGCAGTACTAATGATGTCTACTTGTTAAAACAGTCGTGGCTTTCCATAAATTCAGCTACCAAGGCAGGTCATTTTTTTTGCGCAGGATGGTGGCACTACAAACATCAAGCATATCTCCCTGATGTATAGAGTTGTAACAGGCCTCTGCAGATTTGAATTAGGAAATATGCTGTCTATCTATAATGTCATTTTGTGCCATGTGACACGATTAGACAAGAGACAAATACACATGTGTCTTGGGACTCGCATGAGAATGGGGAGGAAATGTGCAAGGAGCGGGTGAAGTATTCAAATACCTGGTTTCCAAACAGGTTGAATCCATTGATGGCCTCCAGAGCAGCTTTAGCCAGGCCCACAGAGCTGCAAAAGATAGGAAACACAACAAGCAGATTTCACTGACATTGATGGGGATAGGGCCGATGCAAAATCTTGCATTTCACTGGATTGACAACAGTGGTTCTGTGATGGAGGCAGTGATAGGAACCACAAGCGTCTTTCAATTGTCAGAAACCCGGAAAAAAACAACAAAGCCTTCAGAATCACACTTGAATCTTAAACTGCTCTCTGCTAGGATTCAATAAAGCTAAAGGCTCCTGAGATTGTGGTCTACTGTAGATAATGGATCTCTTTAATAAAAACCTTATACTGAATTTCACACTGGCTGGCTACTGTGATTGCAATGCAGACTAAATGTGAATCAATTTCACTGTCATTTTGTTTCCCTATCTACCCTGCCAAGATTTCCCTAGAAAAGAAAAGGAGGGGGGGAAGAAAATTGCAGGAAACTTGGCGGTGACTGGCGGCAGATCTGCTGACATATCAAAATGCATCAATGAAAAATAGGTGGAGCCTGAATCGATGCTTAAAATACCGAGGACGGCTGGTTAATTCTGCCTGGCAAACAACGCTGCTGAAACTAGTTCTGTGTAACGCACACACACAAAAACGGCCAGTACTGGACAGCAAGCATGTCAGCAGCTCGCACAGAGATAGAGGAAATATGATGCTTAGTAGAGAAGTTAAAAAAGTGATGCTGAGAAACAGGACCAAAACAGCATCATGATGCAACAGTTTCAGTTGACAGTTTGACATAAAGATTCGCATGATGAAAATGTTGCTGTAGACTGGCAGTCCATGAGCTCATACTGTAGACTGCACAACAATATTCGGTTATTTTTACAGTAAATGTGTTTACATACAGCAGTTCATACTGTATTCCAGAGTTCATACTGGGTGAATTTCTCCTGTTTCCAGAAGTTTGCTGTGTGTTTACTTAGCAATTATGATCCATGTTAAAAAAATACTCACTAAGGTGATCACAGCATTGACTGGATAGGAATAAAAGTCATCAACCAGGAGTCAGAAGACAGACACCTTATCTTGTGACCAACGTTTCATTACTGTAGGCCATATGATGACAACTTCACTAATGATGATTTTGATGTGAGATTTTTTTCCTTTTGTCAAACGAAAATAATTAAATCTGCATTAATTTATATGACCACTTGGTGGAAGTGCAAGAAGCTGTTAAGACAACATTGACATATTATCACCTTATAAAGCTGAGGTGGTGAACATGTAATCTAACATTTGCCTATTTACACATCAAACTGATACAGACCAAGTATAGCATTCATTTGGAGTCATGTTTCAGGCAACCTGATGAATGTTAGTCAAACATTCACTCTCCTTTTAGGTCTCTTTTGGTCTCCACCAACTCGTGAAGGAAATATCTGGCTCTTTAGCTACTAAATGCTCCACTATTTTCACAGCTGCCTGCTGTGGCAATTCCTTGAGGGTTCATCACTGACCCACTTCACATTACACAGTCATTTGAATCACTTAATATAAAAATATTGATCAGTTCAGCTTAAAGGTCTTAAAGTAGATTCTGATACAAGGCCCCTTTGCAAGACAGGGCCACAAGACGTTATAATGCAGGACCTGCTGTAATTGAAACTGTACTTTAGTCGTCCAAACTCCCTAGCAAAGCCAGTGTCATTAGTCATTAGTCAAATCAAATTACATTGGTAAATCAAATAACCAAAAACCAACTGAACCAAGTAAACGTAGGACTTTTAGAGCCCCTGGAGGTCTGGGGCCCCTGGGCAGTTGCCTACTTTGCCTGGTTGGCAAACCAGCATTGATTGGCTATGATATACAGTCAACATAATAGGGATGGTAACGTACAGATTAGTAACATACAGTATATTACAGCACATTCAGACTCTGAGTGTGTGAGTGTGATGTGTGCTAGGGGTGTTTGACATGGTCTGGAGCCCAGAATTCTCAAACCTATGGCACCAGTGTTTAATTGCTAATAACTTTACTTTTTTATTCAGTTTTTACATTTTTATTTGACTACTGTAATGTTTGGCACTGTTGTACAAATAAAATAAACCAGCAGCCTGATGACAGTAGACTGAATTGAAAGACTTGTTTATTTGTGCAACCATTTTGGGGATATAAGGTGTTTTGAACATCTTGCTTTTCTCCAAATTGTGTTACCAACTCCCCAAGTATCCTATATCCTTTAACTCATGTCATCCATGCCTACATGACAAAATACTGCCAGAACAGGATCCGGGACCTCCTAGACTGGGACCAGCACCTATTTGATTCACCTCCTTTGGCACTATCAAAATCTGTAAATACATTTTGTGGAATATTTTATATATATATTTTACCTGTTCAGTCATTCTTTTAATTCCCAAATTGAAGTTACTCGTGAATCGTTTGTTTGCCTATTTTGACATATGATTACTGTAAGGCCCACAGCTAAGCAAGTGGGCGTTTGTGCTGTGAAATGGCGAAATGAGTATGGCTAAATTAGGTGCGGCGCTATCCATAAAACTGACACAGAGCAAAGGAGATCGATAGACAAACAGACAGACAGAACATGGCTGCAGATGGACTGACTGTGTTTGGATACAAGAGAACGTTACCCAGCTCCACCCACTCCCTCAATCCACACACAGGCAGCAGCAAGGGTTGGGGGTGGTCAGAAATTTAATTATTTACATTTCGTGATGATTATAAATTTTTTTCCTCTATTCGGGGCTAATCAAAAAACATTCCTGGCAAAAGCCTCGGAAGCCCGATGTTGACGACGCTCCTGATGTGTGCTGTTGTAAAATGAATGAAAACTGACTATTATGAATGATGTTGAAATATTCATTATTAGTCATATTTTAATATTCGTAATGAAATTACATTTAACTCATCGCAAGTTTACATATTTCAAGATAAGATATGCTGCTTTAAATAAAACAGCTCCAATCTAGCCATTTGACTGTGATGATAAACATGAGGCAGATGGAAATAAAATGAATCATTTGATTTGATATGGACAAATGAATACTCTGCCAAAATGAGCACTTCTGCCCACTGGCACTCTGGGACTAGAAATGAATGCTCAATTTGATCATTTACACAGATCTTGTTTACATGAAACCATTTTGAATCTGCCCTTGCCACAGTTCATGTTAATTGGTATTACGCAACTACATGTGTAAGTTAGCTCATTAATTGTGGAAATCCAAAGCATGACCTCAAGGGGAGGAAATACAAGAAGCGCAAGACACTGCTTCTTCACTACATCGAATTTGTTATCTTTTCTTGAGGATATCGTGGCAAGCTGCTGCCAATAGCCTTGGATTGTTAGAGAAAGAAAAAAAACATGCCTCCCAGAGATAAGCAATGGCAGAAATTGAGGATCTTTATCAAGACACTGAGGCAGGAGAGGGAGGCCAGTTCGACCTTGGATGATAAATCAGTTAGGAGCATGCTACAAAAACTCACTGGTGTTTTAACATGTGGTCCAAAATCCTCATAGCAGTTAATAGTTCAGACTGTTGATCCATCACATTTTCCTCAATACAGGTTATTTGCTCACTGATAGAGGTTATGTAATTGCCAAAATGTGTTGATTTGACATTTCCACCAGTAAATATGCGTTAAAACTGACACACTGACCCTAAATACACCTGATCAGATGAAAAAGGCTTGAGATATTTTTTCCGCTCCTGTTGTAATGAAAACATACTCTCCATCATTCCTGCTGCCTCCTGTAGCAAAGAGGCTGTTTTTACTTGCCCCCTCTCCTGCGTGGTGTGGGTCTATTTGTTTGGAGGCGCAAGAAGAAGGACAAGAGGTAACATTCCCATTTGGTAAGCTAACATTGATGAGATTTTAATTCTTCTTGATCGCAGTTCGCCATTTGACGCAGTTGATCATTGTATTCTATTGGATCACCTTAAAAAGTGGGTTGGCATCAAGGATACTGCTCTAGACTAGATAACACTAAAATAATAAGAATAATTTAGAGGCATCCAGCAGTTAAAATTAAGACCAAAGAAAAGCTGATAAAAGCTTGTTTAGTGTTTAACAAATAATTCAATCCTATAATCCTTGTTTTAAAGCAGGTATTCAAAATTTAAAATGGCTTGTACTTCAAAGCCGATTGCTGCTATTGTCAATAATTATAAAAACATCAAATATTAATGGCAGGTCTGCTTTTGTAAATGCTTAACTGTCTGAGTTCAGTACAATTACAATTTAAACAGACAAAATAACAAAAGTCTGCCCAGCCCTCTGCTGTGTCCTGTGAGGCCCCTTAACACAAGCCTGCTGGAAATGTTCAGACATGGCAAACAACTCTATAACTATAACCTTCATACCTCTGTTTCTCCCGGATTCGATTCCTCTCTTCACTCTTATCTCACACCATTGCTTTTTTCCCCCCAATTTACAGCATCACAATGGCTCGTAACACAGTGTGATCTATAAAGCTCTGTGTGTGTACATAGTGGGAAACCAATTTTGCTACAGTGTGCTTCCCAGCAGCACTGAGGAGAAAATAAAACTCATCATGTGAAACTTTAAAGAAGTGTTCGAACCCTACTGTGTACATTTATCTTGCATATTTTCTGTGTGTTGCTGAGCTTTTGACTGACCTGGAATGCAGCTCAGTGCTACCGTTGTTGTATTTACTGCCTCTCTCCCACATGCCATAGTCAGGCACCCTGTAGGCTCTTTCCACACAGAACACCAGGTTCTGGATGAAGGAAACCTGCACGCAGAAAAAAACCACATCAAACGCAGGAAGGCATGGGACATTGGGAACGGATTCAATACAGACACCTGCATACACATACACAGCATCTTACACACACACACACACACACACACACACACACACTCATAGACCCAGGGCTGCAGGCATTAAACATGTTTCCATCCTGAGACACAAACAAAATCACACAGTACATAATTTAAGCTGCAGCTACACATGCACACACAGCCTTACACACACACTCACATACATGCACAGTAATGGGTGACCTTTGATATTGATCTGGGTTGAGATGTGTAACCCTCCCTCTCATTATAAAGGTTAGTAACGCCAACAAGAAAGCTGATTCCTCATCAAGGCTCAAGGTCAAACTCACCCTGCAGCTACAGACAAGGTGTAATTAAGTAGTAGTGTGACAGCATGTGTATGGAGTCATAGGAGTGCCATAAAAAAGAATACATCTGTAGAAGAATAAGTAAATAAAAAAATGGAAATATAAAGAAAGAAATAAAGAAATAAATACATGTGGACATATAAAGACAAGATATAAATAAATATATACAGAAATAAATGAACAAATAAATGTGATAAATGAAAATGCTTATAATTATTCCTATACATTTTGTTATTTGTCTTATATACACTTATATACTTATAGCTCTTTATATTTCCACATTCATTTTCTTATTCTTTTACAGATTTATTATTTTTTATGGCACTCCTATGACTCCATTGCCTTGTCACTTGCCAATGGCACGATACTGAATGGACACATATCACATCCATTTATAGCAAAATGTTAATCATCAGCGCATCGCCCTTTCATTACAGACTGAAAAAACTCATCTGAAGTGACCTTGATTTCATCATCAAACAAGACTGTGGCCTCGTGATTTTAAAGTTAAAGTAACTAGAAGAGTTGGGGAGTTTCTCGTATCTAACGTCACGCCCACAGCGGCTGTGGATAAAGACACTGCGTCTAACAGAGAGTCAAAATCACATCTAGAAAAAACAAAAAAGGAGAGATAAAGCATGTGAGGCCTTAAAGGCCTTGAATCATTAAAAAGACCTGAAAGTAGCAGTATCTGTGTGTGTGTGAGTGTGTGTGTGTGTGTGTGTGTGTGTGTGTGTGTGTGTGCTTGACTGATGGGAGATTTAATCTAAAATGACAAAGCAGTGGAGAGAAAAAGAGAGAGATGAGGGAGCGAAAGATAGAGATAGAGAGAAGCAGATACAACCTGTGTAGGACTTAAATAGGCCAGTCTATGAAGGAGGGCAGGGAAGGAGGGAGCGAAGCAGATGAGGCTGGGAAAGAGAGAAAGGTGTTTGCTGGCTCTCTCATTTGGGGCTTTATGAGTGGAGTGATTAACGAGGGGAACTTCTTAGTATCTTAATGGTATCTTAATGAATGTTACTGCCCACTGGCCAAACAAGCCTCTCTGTCTCCCTGACGGCAGACAACTGTCCCTGCCAGTTCTGCCTTTTTGAGGTTTGAGCAAATGGACACATTTTCAGAAGCATACTACATGTGCTGCAGCTTTTACCCATGTGCCAGCAGCACTCACACTGTGAAATAAATGCATAAACATTATTGTGTGAAAAAAAACACATACTGTGATACACACAGGCTAGTGAGACGCTCCATTTCATGCTGCATGAAACTGAAAATGGCATCGCAAAGAAGGTCAATAGTGCATCTTTTCAGAGGACACGAGCAGCCTTTCTATACCACCTCAAGAAAAAAAAATACTGCAATGCAGCTCCCAGCTCAGTTAAGTAAATGCCAATGGACTTCTCAAGCAGTGACAGCTAACAACAGACTAATAAACGATACCGTAATAATGTGATTAGCTCGAATGAAACGCTTTTCGAACAGCATTCAGTGAGAACACAAATCTCAAGTCCTTTTGCTCACTGGATCTGAGTTTGTTAATAGAAGGATGGGGGGTGAAGACTGCTTCAGCTTGAATTACGAAAACCTAATAAACAGCGTTTAAACATGCAAATTAAGGCTGCTGCACAAACAGGACTACCCTCATAAAAAAAAGTTACATTGTCGATTTATGTGCCATCAGGAGTGAGAAATGCAGAAAAATGAGAGGTTATTAGGGAGGGTTTTCTGGAAACAATGTGAAGCCTGTACTCACTAATTGGTTAGTGGCAAGATGTTTTACCATGTCTTTACTTTCTTAAAATAAGCCCAATCTAGTAAACAAATGAACTCCTTTACCACCGGCACAAATTTCCCCACTCTGTGGCGGTAAGTAAAGCTGAGAATGAGCAGACTATAAAAACTAACAGAATTAATGAAGTTCCAACTGCTCCTCAGGGCCACACAATGAGCAGCACAGTGTGTAAACTTAACAGCCAAGTTGCCTCGTTGTTTTATTAAGAGCCAAACATAAAAAAGACAAAAAAAATGACACCGATACATCAGACTCTGAAGAAACCATTCAAAGCAGCTTTTCAGTAATAGCCTGGGTTGGTGCGCTGCCAAATAAGACGTTACCGGTTCGATTCCCAGGAGGACATTTAAGCCACCACAATGAAATCATCTAAACGTTTCCCTGTTGAAAGTCAATTGAGCGGCTCAGCAAAAATATAAATGTGAGCCGAGCTATAAAAGTGAGATACTGTCCCCTGATCCTACATTTGTGTCGGCTCTAGGATACCTGTAGGGGATTTAGGGTACATCTAGCTGGCTTTAAAAACCCTTTGGTCTTACTTTACAGCATCTGGTTGGATCTTCAGAAGGTAGTATCACATAATTTAAGACTTATGAATCTCATTCGGTCCCACAATTTATTTTAGAATAAATAAAGAGTTTTTCAGTGATACATTTTATAGGAATTTTCATGTGCATGCATACAGACTCATAAAGGGCAAAAATGTCTCTCATAAACATAGAGATGCTTTAAAATATGTTATTATTATTCACCCTACTGGGACCATGCATGTTGGTACAAAAATTCATGGCAATCCATACAACAGTTGCTGAGATATTTCAGTCTAGACTAAAGTGGTGGACCAACAAAGATACAGATATTGCCATTCCTAGAGCCATACAAGCATGGCCAGAAAACACTTTAGTTTAGTTTTCACTCATTTGAAAAATCTCTAAACACATACAAATCAAAAATTAAATCGCTAAAAATATGTATTCTGAAATATATACAGTAATTTTAATATTGAGAGAAAGGGAAAAGCAGCATTCTGCATGGGGAAATGTATTGTGTTCAATGTATAATTATCTATGTAGGAAAAGAAGCTGTTTAAGATGCTAGTGGATTAGCTAGAAAATGTCAGACCAATAAACAGGGCATGGTGTATATCCCTAATGTCCTCTATCGATCACCTTGGCAATCATTTTAGTGTCTTGTTTACCTCATCAGTGTTGTAAATGATCTGCAGACCAGAGCAGATCATCTCCACCAGGTACAGCAGGAACAGAGAAACGGCATCGATCTGCACCAAAGACAGGGAGGAAGGACAGAGCGGATGAGATACCATTAAAAGAATTTTTGTCATTTGTAGACTGTGTGATATTTCTAAATTAGTCAATACAGCTGTCTTTGATTTCCTACATTATGAAGAGACTGAGACGTGTTTGCTTTTTTTACTTCATGGTAAGGTTGTTGGAGAGTAAATCACAGCCAAAGAAGAAATGGATATACAGTGAGTGTTTAACATCTATACAGCTTTGATGATTTTTGAATTTTTCTCTGTCACAGGCATTATTATTTTGATTTTCTATCTAGCACACTTAATGTATTGGCTACCCTTCACTAGAATTGCAGTCTCCATCCAGACGTTACACACCAAATTGACCTCTGTCAATAGCATTGACGGGTGAATAAGCTGTTTTAGTGCCAATTTAATGCATGTCCACCTCTGAAGGAAAAGTCAATTTTCTAACCGTGCATGCATGCCAAGCAGGGGGATGAAGAAATGAAACATTTTTATGGGCATCTTTCCACGACACTCAAAAACAAAACCTGTCACTAAGAGATCGATTGGTCAATTTGTTCATCCCGTTGTTCATTCATCTTTAGCGAGGTTCCCTTCTTGTAGCGTTTCTTCCCTGACCACAGCCAGTGAATCCATTTTCAATATTGTTATACAACAGATATGTGACCAGAGATATGAAACCAGAGTTGTGTGGTGGGATTTTACTCTACAGTCATTATAACAGGCAATAAAACCTCTTTTTAGCCTTAAGAAGCTTCTAACCATTGTAGATGTGATCGTTGCATCTGGACATTTCATTGAGGTGGACAGCTAATAATGCACATATCCAAAACACACACACACACACACACACACTGTGTATATGGATATATGTGAAAACGAATCATTTTATTCTTTCAATTGAGGGTTGCCTCATTTCTGCACTGACCTGCAGGTGGTGGTAGTCTGTGTAGGAGTACACCTCGTCACCGGTGTCTACATCGAACACTGAGTGCAGACACTTGGAGGGCCTGGGATCCTGTTTGAACTGCTCCACCTGGTAGAGAGATACACAGAGACAGAGAGGCAAGGATGAAAGAGAGAGGTCAAGGTTAAGTAGGGAGCAGAGGAAGACAAGGGAGAGACATTCATTTCCTCACCAAAGGTACAGTATACCACAGGAGCAGCACTGAATACATTCAAAAACACCTTGTATATTGAGTAAATGCATGGTAATGGACTTCCTTCACCTCTGCTGCAATGTCTGTTATGCTCCAATGGCTGGATTATTTTTATTTTATACTGAGGCTACCTCTCCTCGCCCACTTTTTAACATCTCATCTTCTGGCAATCTCAATTGACACTTCAACCCCTTTCAGTATTTTCACCTTAACTGACATTTAATTTTTGTCTGTGTTTAAATTTCATTTGCCACTTAAACTTCTTTCAGCTCCTTCATTTTAACCGATACTTCCACTACTTTCAGTGCTCGCACTCCAACACTCTTCCACTCCTTTCATCTATCACACCCATTGAAATACAGTTCAAAAGCTACAAAGAACCAAACTTTCAAGATATTTAGGCAATTTCAGATATTTTCACTGCAATGTTTCAGCAGAAACGAGCACACATACAGGTGCCTCCAATGGAACTATACTGTAACTGCTAAGCCTGACATTAAGGCAATGTTTAACTCACTGAAACGCAGGACTGCATGAATCCATAAACACTCTAGTGACACATACGGTACATAATCGGTTGTTTCTAAGATACAATAAAGAACAGTCAACATGTCTGTCTTTCGAGCAATAACCCAGGCAGATATACAGCATAACATAGCCTGCTCTGAAGCCGTTAAGGGTCAGATTTAGGGCAACCAAACTATGACTTGGTTTACAACTAACACATAAAAAATCCTGAACAACATGTCAGGCGTGGTTTGTGTGGTGGCTTTGTGTGTGTATTTGCTGCATCGACTCCACTACACGGCAAATTAAGGCTGGGCCACCAGACCCATTGTGCAGAGTTATAAATAATTGGCCCTTTGTCCCATTTTTACCTCGCTTGTTTCTCTTCTCTCCACCTCTCTTGCTGCTCTCTCCATCATCAAGCCCCCTCTCGCTGTCTCCATTTTTCTCTTTCTACCTCCCACCCTCCCTTTCTCCTCACTCCTGCCTCTCTTCTCCCACTACTTTCTATTATTCACTCTCCTTTTTCTTTGTTGTCCCTCTTGTTCTCCGTGTCTTTCTCTCTTTCCTCAGACTCCCCCTTTTCTCCTCTGGCACACTACCTCTGCCCACCTTCTCTCTCTCTCTTTTTCTCTGCTAGTCAGGTCATAGTGGAGACCCTCTGTCCCACTTTTACTGAAACCGCTCCACTTCTTGCCATCCCACAGCGGCTTATACGTGTGTGTGTGTGTGTGTGTGTGTGTGTGTGTGTGTGTGTGTGTGTGTGTGTGGTGTGTGAGAGCTACCTCGGTCAGTAGCTAACAATAGGTACTGCTGTTTATCTTTCTATAAAACCTACTTCTGTGTAGAGGTCTCTCTGATTGTCGCTCCAGCAGAGCCACAGTGTCAAGTGGCTATACTCTCGGGATATTGTGAGAGGCCCCAGATCTTGCTTATTGTTTCGAGTGCTGCAATAGGCCAATATGAGCTTCAAATTAGTGAGGCACTTTAGTGCCTGCTGCTCCATATAGTAACAGGAAATTGCACAAGTCTGCCTTCATGCATTTATTTTACGTTTATTGCCGACACAAAACTCTTGCACCTCTTCAAACCAATTACTAGGCCCTTCCATGTAATTGCAAAGGAAATACATCTGATTTTGTGTATCAAACACATGATAAAGGGGTTAAAGTCAGTGTACAGCAGTAGTTCAGAAAGCAGGCAGTCAAGAATAAGACATCAACGCACATGTTGATACTTAAGAAATCAGTTACTTTAAACCTGCATTAATTGATTTTTTTGGCCTCTTGGGGGCAGTGCAACAAGCTGTAAACACAACAATGACATATTATCACCTTTTAAAGTTGATATGGCAAACTTGTTAGCAAACTCCATTCATTTGGAGTCGTGTTTGTGTCCACTTGACAAAAGTAAGTCTAATATTCACTTTCCTTTTAGTTCTATTTTGGTTTCTACCTACTCTTGTGGGAAATACATATGGCTGTTTAGCTGCTAAATGCTCCACCATGTTCACCAGCTAGTTATTAACTTTGTCTGTCTGCTGTTTGGTCCTGGGCAGGTGGCATACAGTGATATTTTAGAGTATTTTTGCTGAAAATAGCTGCCTGCTGTGGGCAAAAATGACACTATGAGAGCAGTGAAAATGAACCAGAACAGTGGCGGGCTGTGAAACTGAATGAGTTAAACTGTGCTAAAATACTTTGTGCTTAAGTGGTCTAAACCCAACAACATGTTGGATGTAGGACCTGTGCCCTGGTCTCCAGGGTCAAAGTCCTGCACTTTTGGTTGCCTGAGAAAATGACAGCATTTCCAGATGACAAAGTGACTTTTACTAGTTTGTCCCAACTTAAAAACCTTTTCACTAAATTCAGTAATTCTGAAGGAAAGTACCTTAGTTCCCTATACACCATACTATAGACAAACAGTGAGGCCCAACTGCTGTATTTGCTCTGTGATATCTGCCTAGCAGTGGCCCCGTGTCACGTCTCTATTAAAAATGCCATGTTCTCCGTAAATGTTGGAGACGGGGCTGTAACAAAACGCTGCTCTGTGTAATTAACTGTGTAAATGCAGCTTTGTAATTAAGACACAGGAAAGCTCTCCCCTAAATTAGGTCGTCAAGGTCGAAGCAAGATGAAACAGAATGACTTTCAAAGGCACATACTATATATACACAGGGACACAGCATGTTGTTCATGAGAAAGAAAAAAAGAGCATACAGAGGTCATATCTTGTTCCGCTATGGGTCTGTAAAATGGTGTGTTTTGCCATTTTTCATTCACAGCCTACTCATGCGCATGCAGCAGGTTTCCTGCAGACGTGGCGTGAAATTTCCCCCTTCGGAGCAAAAGTCTTTGGCAATTAACAGATTGCCGGTTATTAAGCCCTTAGGACTAAAGCAACCGGCTCCCATTGTCATTCGTTATGATATGAAAGAGGAACCATATGTGTCCAGGGCTCCAGCTCTGAGGGGCTTTGATGAATAGCTGCTCAGGAATACACTTTTGATCTGTAATGCAGTGTGTAACTACAGGGTGCTTTTATGCAAACATGCAGTGTGAAAGCAGGAGCTGAGTGGAGGCTGGCTAAAAAACTCACCTTATCAGCCTGTCTCATGTAGCAGTAGAGGATCCCTCTCATGCACTTAATGGCAGAATGCTCCAATTCGTGGGTCCGCCCCATATCATCGTCAATCCGTCTGCATAGAGGGGTAAACAGGGAGAACACACGAGAGAAGGACAAATAATGAGTGGATGAATACATAATGAACATATGAACAACACATAAACTGATTTTAAAGGATAATTCTGGTTTATTCCAACTTGGGTCTTATTTCTATCAGTCAGCATAACATTTTACTCACCAAAGTAATCGCTGAGATTAGAGAACACTACGACATCACTACAACAAAGTCAGATGGGGCGAAAAAACGCAAGAAGTCAGATGATAAGACAGGTTAATAAGCAAACAGTTTAGTCAGATTATCTAAACCACTTTATTTGGAGGTAAAACTGATCAAAGTTGAACCAGGAAGCCGGTGTGTAAACTGCTTAAAACCTGTATGATCATCTGACTTTTTTTAGTGACGCCACCACGTCATCAGACAGCAATTAACCCAGTGAATTTAATGTTTAAAAACATTATCAATAAGAATTACGGCCAAAACTACAAAAATATGGTTCAAATTTTAAGACCTTAAGAGTCAAGTCGAGCCAGACATTTATATGGCGCCTTTCATGCACATGCAAACTTGTGCAGCACATAAAAAATATATTTAATTCATTCAAAAGCAGTGTAAACCCACCAGAACTATTAATATCACATATAGAAATAACCCTAGATTTAACAGTGACAACACAGGTCTCTGTGAAGATGGGCATGGCAGTTATTTTAGGGTGCTCAAACGAACTCCGGTGTGTTTAACCATTTGGTTTGGTTCGTTTCGGCTGATGTGAAAACTTTCACTTGAACTGTGGTGTGGACCAAACAACCAGACCTGAGACCACCTGAAATGGGGGTTCTCTACCTGTTCATCATTATTTATGACACATGAGGTCCATTCTCAAATAATAATGCTCATAATTAGTTATTTCTTTGTGGGCTCTATGTCCTTCAGAGAGGATAAATAAAGTTGCAGTAAAGTGCTGAATGACTTGCTGTTAGTCTCTGGACATTGTCCCACGTGGGTCCAATGTGGTGCTGATTATGCAGTGTGACAGTGACCTAAATCATATGATTTCATGTGTACTCCTCTTTATTCATTTAAAAGATGTCAGCACTAAACATTTTCCTCAGCCCAGACAAACTGAAGTCAGCTAAGCGACTTCAGTCACTGGTGATAGCAGGGATTGAACTAGCAACCTTTTAAACACAATGCCGACTGCCAAAACAATTCATCAGTGGCATTCAACACTGGCTAAAATAAAAAAAATAAAAATGTCAATGTGCAATTTGTAAACCCTTAAAAAACCCTTGGTGTTACACAAATTCTGAGCAAAAATGCATTACAATAAAATTACTTGTGGAGAAGCATTTACGTTTTGATTGGTATTCACTGTGTAGTTTTTAAGAGAGTAATCACTGTAAGATACCACTCAGAAGTCAATCTATTATGGTTGCAGTGACAACACTGGGAGTCAGCACATTCCTGATGGGGCCGGCAGATCTCAGATGCACATTACAAAGGTCACGCTAATAATGACTTTGGGCATCAACAGAGCTAAGCCAGTAAGTCACTGAGGTGGAATTTGTTTAAATTTTAGTGGTAGACGGTACATTAATCACACTGTTTTTTTAGCTGTGACCCTCCACAAAACTGGCAGCTTTTCATCTACCAACATCTTGTTTTTTAAGTACTTCATTGGGCATTCATTACCAGACTACAAGTATTCAACATTGCATGAGGTGATCCGACACTGACTAGGGGTTACAGTAACATACCCAGCTCTTCAAATTTAATTACAGCTAATCAGGAAAATACAAGGGGTCAGACAACAACAAGAGAATATTAGAAACTCATCTTAGCACCGGAAGCTGACAAGCCACACCCCCATTAAAAAAATATATATATTATAACAAAATGTAACAAAATAAAGAATAAAATGTGACCGTGCAAGGTGGTGGAAACTTATCATGTCTCCTTAGAATAGGAGTTTGTGGCAAATCGAAGTACCAGTCGAGTCCCTGAATCTTTCACACACACACACACACACACACACACACACACACACACACACACACAGCAGCTGGGCGTGAAGTAAGTAATGGCACTAGCCAAGCCTGTCAGATGAGAATTATCTTAATTAAATCCCAGTGACAATTCTAATAGAAGGCAGCCATGACTGATGACTGGGATCTGCCGCTGGTCACATCACTGCAGTACACTCTATTTTTACCCCTCTCTTTCCCCCCCGTCTTCCCCCTCGATCTGATTTCTTCACTCAGTCTCTCTCCATCTCTCATTTCTTCTCCCTGTCTCTTGTCTCTCCATTCACTTGATCTTTCCCTTTAGCCACCTCACCTTCTAACTATCAGCCTTTAGTATCTCTGTCTCTCCGTATCTTCCCTTTTCCTCTCTGTCTCCATCCTCCCAGTCTTTCTCTCTCTCCCCCACATCTTTCTCTCCATCCTTTCTCCTCTCTCTCTCTGTCCTATTACAGGCTCATTCCGTGGAATTACTCTTTCCCTAGAAGCTAATCACTGAGGAATGCAGCCATCAAGCGCAAGGACACTTGATAAAGGAGTTTGGGGCCTTTAGACGGTTCTCAGTGAAATTCTAAAGTGTTGTCCTTGAATCAATAATCCCGGTGTGTTTGAAAAGCAAAGCCCTCAAATGACAAAGGCAGATTAGAGATCAGGGTCAGTAAGCATGAAACAGAAGAGAGTGGAACAAAACCAAAAGTCGAAGAACAACTTATACTGTATGACAAATATACAAATCTTCGCTTTAGATAATTTTGTAAAAAATACAATAATTTTATCAGCCTAATAGAGGCATACATCTTCAAAAGTAACTGAAATTTGCCCTATTTGTCTATGGGATTTCATATGTCGTTTATGGTTCACTTGCATATTCACATTCACACAAAAGAAAAGGTTTTAGGGTGTCTGTGCGGATGCTGTTCCTGGATGCTATCAGTGTAGGCTAACGTTAGCGGCTCTGTCCTGCCCTTTAATGAATTTGGAGAAGTTTACACTCCAGCAACGACAGCCAAACTCAGAGATAGTGTTACGTTCACCAAACACACTGGTCAGTCTTCATCCTAAAAACTAGGACATGTAGCTTTAGCCTCAGTTTTTCAGCACAATATTATGTCTAATACTTATATTATGTATACTACTATTGTTTGATAACCATCGCTGCTAAAATCTGCTAGCTACTGTTGTCATTTCAGCCAGCAGAATTGGCTAGAAATGAGAAGCCTGATTTTGGCTACCTCTGTGTGAAATCAAGGACCCATTGTTTGGAAAATTATAAAAAACTTCAAGTGGTAGATCTGCTTTTGCTTTCATTGTAAACTGCATATGTGCCAAGCGAGAACAGTTTAAGGCAACACACATTGAAGTTAAAGATACATTCAATTCTGCACCCATGGAACACATCCTGCATGGTTTATCTATGAGTGTTTCTGTGTGTTTTGTGTACTAACCGGTAGGCGATAGCCAGGGCCCAGGCACCGGCAGCACAGTACAGTGAGTCCCGGACCTTGGCCTCCTTGCAGGTGGAGCATGTTTTGACTGGGAAAAGGCCAGTGGTGGGACTCTGGTAGTTCAGGATGGTTGTCTTGACTAGATATAGAGAGATAGACACAGTTGAAGTGGTGACACAAGAATTCTTGCAAAACTGGCAATGTTGTTATTATCTACTCACACCCACATTAGTTGAAACACCAGTGAAGAAAGCAACTGTAACGCGCAACAAGCCGGCTAGCACCGCTCCATCAGCCTTACACAAAACAACTGAAGTGGCTCTAAAATTACTCTTTATGCAGCTAATGCACATGTTCTCAAAACAAACAACCACAAACAAGTCCAAAAGATTGAAGTTTACACCATTATTCATTACTAGTCTTCACCGAGAGTGCTGTTTTTGAGAGCATACACACTTTTTGCTTTGTTTAGTTTGTCTGTTTTCACTCCTACACAGAGGTAATGTACTTTCTCAAGCAGCATCACTCCCATCACACCTACGTCAATTTCTACCAGATGCATGATCCAGTTTTTAGATGTTCATGTGTGAGTGGAGCCATTTAATATGTTTTTCTGTGTCAACATGGGCACAGAAGCAGCCACAGGAGTCATACAGTAATGGACTGTGAGCATGTATTTTCTCTACTTATGGTCTTTTGTTTCCAGGTTAGTCTGCATTTGTGAAGTGTGGAACTATACTATTTATCCAGCTCCTCAAGCAGGGTTACAGCTCTCTGCTTCTGCAGGCACTGCCTGACCTGCAACCTTCCCCAGGTTGTGCAGCTGTTTCCACTCCCTCATCATGTCCTCTGAGTTCCTTGTATGGATATTCTACCTCAAATAAATTAAATTAAATCAAATTAAATTATGTTGTAAGTATGTAAATTATGTAAATTCAATTCAGATAATATAATAAAGTCATTTGGAGCAGAGCTCTTTCAGTTTGAGTTATGCAGACATCTACAGTATACATTGTAAGAGTGTGACAAGAGATGGATGCCTATTCAAATCACAAGGAAAGTGTGAATGGCTGCAACAGTAAAGAAAAGCAATCATTCCTGGAGGAATATCACTTGCACTTTACTTATGTGCACATACTGCACCACCAGTTACAGACTTAACGTTGACTCACATGAGGATAAGTAGATACAGGCATCATTTCCATTTGGGTATAAACTATTTGTCAAACAGTCCAGTTCAATGGGGTGAGATCAGTTATTTAGGTATTTCAACTTCAGAACCACAGATTATGTAAACTTCTACCCTGCTAGTGTTTCTCTACTTCTGCACGAGCATCAGAGTGGAAATGAAGAAATCACCCAAGGAAACTTCCTCATGCGTTGCATGTTTGTTCCTCAAACATAAACTTTAACCCAACATCTTGCTTTGAAAGTTGCCTGAGGAAAAACTACACATGGCAATAGCTTGTTAATATGAAATTCTACTAAAACTAATACTTGACTAAAACTTGTGTAAATATTACTTGCAACATGTACATGTAGTCCTGTTAAGCTTTTTAGCCAGACATTTTCTACAGACATTTATGATCCCCAGAGGATGAAACTTATTCAGTGCATTTACATATGCACTTAAGTAACCAGATTACTCAGAGAACCCAGGCTATGTGGGTAATCGGAGAACCCGTTTACATGAACTATACAGTGGTAACCTGTTTACTGTAAATCCACGTATACATGCAGCATGTCAGTAATTCAATTCCTCACCTACCCCTGACATTATTTTGGCTTACTCATTGTAATAGACATAGAAGAGGGTCCTGACTTCTTTTTTTTTTTTTGGTGTGTGTCTGTTGAAGGAGACTTCAATGAAAGAACAGACAGACAGACAGAGTACAGCTTTTCGATAAAAGTAAATGTTTATGGGTGAAAACTGACTTATAGAGGCTACTTTGTGTTGGAATTATTTGAAAAACGAGAACACATTGCTCCATGTAATTATGTTAGAAACCCAGTTATGGTATACATGGCCAAGAAATCTACATTCTCCAGGGGAAATCTAGCTGGGGAAGCCCTACCCCTATTACAGAAACCAGGATAGTTAAGAAATCAGTTTCCTGGGGAAAGCCGACTGTCACCTTGTTACTTAAGTGCATGTAAATGCACTTGACTTTGGTGATTCCCTGACTTTTTCTCTGGCCCCACTATGAGGTTCACATTTTTGGTTTTTAGTGAAATATCTCCACAGCTTTGGATTGCAATGAAAAGCAGTACAGACATTTATGTTCCCTTCAGGGTAAATTGTAATAACTTGACTTTTCCAGCATCAGGTCAAAGACTAATGGCACACATATGCTAGCATGTTCATTAGCATTTAGCTCAAAGCCTGCTGTGCGTAAGTACAGCCTCACAGAGCTGCTAACATAGCTGTAGTTTTGTTCATAATTTAGTTCATTTATAAGTTTGTGCACTTCTTCTTCTTCTCATGTTTTATGTTGTATAGTCCTAACACATGGTTGCTGGTTTTGAAATTCACAGTTAACATTAGAATTGTAAGACAACACAGCTTTTTTTCAATTAGAAACTGCCCAGTATTAATTAAAAGCATGTTTTCAACCCAATTTAGCCCAGGTGTCTTGACTTCTTATACGTAAGACCTTAAAATCACCAGATCAGTACTTACTGGGATGTTGGTGCAACAGCAAAATAAATCCCCAGTGTACACTGCCAGCATCAGGTAGTGTAAGAGGAAAGCACCAAAGTCATTACTTGAATGACTGGGAAGCTTTACAGTAGGCAATGACCAAGGGAATTTCTTTAGAAGTACAGGAGACATTTTTCAGCTGGGGTGCGTGACTTCACTAACTGGACGAGCAAAGATAAACTAAGATGGTTCAAGTTCACCAAAGTTCATGCTCAGCATGAGTTACTAAAGACAGAACAACGGATGAAAGCTCTTAATACGAACAGATCGCAGCCCTCCAATAATATATGCTGAAATATTACATACTCAAACAGAAGGCCTCCGGGAAAGTAATTTATCTGTTTCACGCACACGCACACACATGCACACGTTCTTCCTCTCCTGCAGAGGTCCCCTCACTGATGACTAATCTGTCTGGAGGGATCACTTCATTTTTCATCAGAACATTATGCCGGTGCAAATGAAGGGGACATCCATTCTGCACTGTCGTTTGTTACAGAGCAGAAGAGAGACAGAGAGGGAGAGAATGATAGAAAGAGAGACGGAAGGAGACAGACATGAGGGAAAGAGAGATGGAAACGATGTGTGTGTGTAAGAAGAAAGAAAAAAGAGGATGTATGTGTATCTATGAATAAAAAGAGTGGAAGTAACGAGCACTGGGGGAGAGACGGGGGGCGGGAATGTCAGTCTATCTGTCTATGCGTGTTTGTGCGTGCATGTTTGCGTGTGTATTGGTCAATTGAAGGCGACAGTCAAATTGGCAGCGAGATATTAATACACCTCTCAGGTGATCCACCTCCAAGCATCACACAAGTTAAGTGCACACTTACATGCATGCGCACATGAAAACACAGATTTGTATTATTACTAGTCTCAGGACATTCTACTGGCTCATACTGTATATAACCCTAGACTTATTAAAGCAACTGTATTTGCAAAGATAAAAATCCTTACTGATTTATTAATTTTGTGCCCTTGTAAGGACACTTGGTCTATGCATAGTAAACACACACACACACACACACACCCACACACACAAACACAGCAATCCCCTCCCAGTTCATCTGGATTGCTAACCAGTAATAGCACAGTGCCAGCTATATTAGTGGTAGAAAGGCTGTACGGTGTATTGGTCATCACTCTCATCAGAAACAAGTGTATCACGCACTGGTTTACCTCAAAGTGCTGTCTGTCTTGTTAACCACAAATACATGAAGAAACTGTGGTCAATAAAATAATTATCTGTTCTCGAAAGCCAAATCTTTCATTGAAGTATGTCGGACCTTCCAGATGTTATGTTGCCACTTGTACTTTTGTGTTTTTTGGACCATACCTCACAATAACTCAAAATACAGATCTTTAACTAGTCTGTCAACAATTTTGAATATTAACTAAGATTTATATCACAGCTGCTGATGCTTTGTCTAACAAATTCTCAAATTCAACTGACATTTCAGCAGTTATTTTGGAGTTACTGTGAAACTCCACTGCAATATAAGCATTGAAAATGAACTATAGTCTTAGGAAAGATAATATAATATGTTAATAATAATAATAATAATAATTCCATTTTCTCAGAAAGGCTCTATTTGTCATCTACTGTAACTCAAGTTAATTCAATACATGTTACATACATGTTAAAAAAAAATCAATCTTCATGATGTGTATGTACACCAAACGTATTTCACAAAAAAGCCCAGGATGAAATGAGATGAGGTGCTCTGATACCGCTCAATTTGAAACTGCAAAGGACTCAAGGTTTCATCTTCTACGAAACAGCGCTGTGGAAGTCATCATTAGATGCAGAACATAAAAGATGAGAGTGCTGAACGCTATTCAGTCTCAGACTGCAAGTTTTTCTGGATGCAAATCAACTGTTGTTGAGAATTTTCTGCCAAGCCATCCATCAAGCTAATGTCCCACTAAATCAGCAGCTAATGTCTCAGGCGCACACAGTCTGCTCTTTTACAATGGGCCATTTCACTGCACCGACAGGGTGGAGAAAATGAGAGAAGATGATGAGAAAGAAAAGAGCGATAGATTGAAAAGAGAAAAAAAAATAAGAGAGAGGAAGGATAGAAAGAGTAAGATAATATCTGTACAGCCCCACAGCAGATGCTACAGGAAAAAATGGAAATACACAAACTGTGATATTCATCGTTCATGCCAGTCTTAATGATAACTTCTCTGCTTACTCCTGCTGATGCTGTCATAATGTTTCCTGCAGTATAACATCTGTGACAAGAGTTATTATTGAATGAAAAAACAAATGCAGTGGCCACAAAAACCCACTTGTTTTAAACCACAGACGCGCTGACAGAGTAAAGACAGCTAACAAAGCAGTGTTGTTTTTATAGAATAGTTTATCGCTTTGGAAAATATGCTGATTTGCTTTCTTTACCGGTGTGAGATGAGAAGAGAAGATCAGTATCAATCTTTCAAGTAGGGAGCTAAAATTAAGACATGATGTTTAGCCTAGCTTATCAAAAAGAAACTGTTACAGCAGCTAACTCCCCCTTAAACCACAAATTATAATTTTTTACAATTACATGTGTGTATGGATTAAACAATAAAATGTGTTCAATGTTGAGTATGAGGTGTTTTTTATTTTTACTTTAGAGAGAGCCGCGTTAGCTAGCTGCTTCGTACTCACTACTACTACTCAACTACTCAACTCCAGCTCCTTATTTGGCAAAGAGCTTAAAAATAATGTATTGGTTTTTATTCTTTTTTTATTCAAGAAAATTAGAAAAATGAAAAGGAGACGTTTATTTTTTTGTGAACTTGTATTAACCCTGTTACATTAATGTTAAATACAGCCCATTTTCAATAATTATGCAAATGTACAATTTAACACACCCTTCACAACGGATTACCTTGATATGGGTATTTTAATATGTGTATATTCTATTTAATGAAAATATGATTAAAGCTTTTTTTTATTGCATGTTGGGAGGCAAGTTTGACAATATGATCAAAGGTAACCAAGTCACCAAGCACCAGAACTAAAGTTAAGTAAATGATAGAGAGGATGGAGTCAACACTGTCTGGTGGTGCATGTTGCCTGGTGCATGTTGCATGTTAAAGCCACTAAAATCACGTGTGGAGTGAGTTACTGCTAAAAAAAACCAAATAATAATAATATAATTATTTTTATTGTAAAAACTTTTCTTAGTGTGGCTCCAAGAATATTTTTAATTAGTCCCTCAATCGTATTGTCATGTGCAGTAGCTCATTTGTGGTTTGAATCTAAAATTCTTGTCTATTACTACAGTGTCATAACTTTTGCTGTTCACAATGGTGACAGTTTGTATTGTTACTTTGATTTTGTTGTTTTGTCTGAAACCAAATCCATGACTATCAAAATCCACATGTCAAGAAAAAGGTATGTTTTGAGATTCAGAGTTAGATTACACTTAAAACAATGAAACAATTAACAGCTTTCCTCTTAATTTATTCTCCTATTAGTTAACTGTTTAGCTACAGACAGGGTATTTGCAGAAAAATTGTTTGCTCAGGTATTGTAAACCCTGATAACAGTGGCCAGTTTTTGAGGAATGAAGTCACTGAAACATAACGGGCTGACTTGAACTGGCTGAACACTGCAAAAGATGAGGCAAGAGAGTGTGAGAAGATCCAAAAAAAGACAGAAGGAAATAAAAGTGAAGCAAAAAAATGAAAAACAAAGTGAAAAAAAAAACAGCCCAGATAAGCTTGTGCGTTTGCAACGAGCTCATAATGACTAAAAAGAAAAGTGTTTTCCTCATCCCTTAATCGTTGTGAGCCAGACGGCAGAGTGATAGTGCCTTCTGCCTCCAGTATTATCAGGAAGCAGGCTGAGTCAATGGAGTGTGGCCACATTGCCACATAAATAAGAAACCATAGAGAGGTGAGGGAGTGAAAGAAAAGGGGAGAGAGAGAGATGATGGAGTGATGAACTATGAGAAATGGAGGTAAACTTTCCCCTGGTATTCTTTTCCTGATAACGGAAAACAAGTCCCCTATCACAACAGCATTGTAAGCTTAATACCGTTGGGGGCGGCTTAGCAACAAAACAGCAAAGAAAGAGAAAGGAAGAAAAATGTAACTGGTTTGATTTGTCATTGTCACCCCAACCTCACCCCTCTCCACCCGTTTCCCTCCCAGAAACTGAAAGAAAGCAGGTATATTGGCAGGCAGGTCTGGGTGACGGCGATAACAATGTTGGCTTTGTTCCCCTGCTAGAATTGGACAAGCGTTTCCAGCCACCACCCCAACACAACAATTAAACAAGCCCAATGTTCAACGCTGCGTTTTCAACATACTGCAATCTGGCGTGGGCTTTTCTCCGTAAATCTATGGGGCTTCAACGCAGCGGATGCTGGAGGCTACCCTGGCTTGCTGATTGCAGCAAATCAGTTCCAACTGAGAGCTACACCTGTTGCAAACTAAGCTCTGCTTATTGTCTTGTCTTTTTCTAAACACACATGCAGCCTAATGAACACCCAGCAACAGTACACTAACAGCGCATAACACACACACACACACACACACACACACACACACACACACACACAAACAGAGGAGCGCACACACACAAGCTGCCCTGTCTTCATCAGGGCAGACCAATGGGCTGTGTCATATCTGCCAGAAGTGTGCTCATGTGAAAACACAGTGCATCCAGCCCAGCACAGACGCTTTCACACAGGACGCATTAACAATCCCTCAATCCACACCTGGGTTAGAGGCAGTTACCTTCTGCTTTACTGTTTAAATTGTAGAATGAAACAACAAAATCACACAAAAAATATAATAGCTTACAGCTGGCAAAAGCTGTAGCTTATAAAGTCTTAAATCCACTGCCTGAGCCGAATCCTGACCCAGAGCTGTGATTTGTTTGTCTCGCTTGTCATCAGTTTGACACCGTTTTCTACATATTATATCAATCAGTCAATCAAACTTTATTTGTATAGGACCTTTCATACAGGTAAGTGCAGTTCAAAGTGCTTCACAGATGATAAGATAATAAGACAGAATAAGTGCAGACCGTTAAAACAATTTAAGAATTTGAAACCAATGCACGCGAGAAAATAAAAATGATGAAAATGTAATAAAATAGTTTTAAAAGCTATAATAATAAAAACAAAAAAATTAAGAAAATACAGTTCAATAAAAGCTAGACTAAAAACTAGATTAAGTAGATTAAAAAGACAAAAGGGATACAATCGAAAAAGAGGGATAATAAAATAAAATAAAAAGTCACTTATAGATACTGTGACTTTAACATCATAAACATCAGCCAGCATAAAATGTTTTATGCAATATAAAGGTGGGTATATTAAGACCCTTTATTTGGGAAGGATGTGGGACAGGTCGTGTACCTATGATCTAGCAACGGCCTCTTCATACTAGGTGCTTCTAGCAAGCACCGACTTATTGCCAACTCACTGCTGTGATTCACTTCTACACATTTTTGCTCTGAGCTTCTCTGTAAGTGACTTGACTTAATTTGAATTCAGTTAAAAACTTGTCTCCCTTTAGCCGCTTAACATCCAGCAATTCCAGTCAAAAGATGGAGTAAGCAACGTCACTTTTTAACTGCCAGGATTTGTAAAGATCCAAGATTTGTAAGTGAAACTTCAACTTGATGCAGACTCTTGTTGGGTAAAATGTGTGTCCAGTTGGTGATTTTCAAATTAACTTCAGCCTGGTGTCTGACAGACAGTGCAGCAATGATTTTTTTTCCTCTCACATTCCCACCCGACTGTGATCGACTGAGCCATTTGTCTCGACTTTTCCTACTTTTTCTCCAACATTGGGATGTTCTGCTTCTACACAATTAGCCATCTAATTGCCATCTCCACTGTAAAATGCTATGGGACCCTGTAGCCTAGTTTGCAGACAGTTGTGGGTGCACTTCTGCCAAATTCCAGCTGGAAAATTGCCAATTTAGGTCACCTTTAAATAGCTCTTTGTCCAAGGTCAGTGCAACAAGAAGGCCATGCTTTTTGTATGTTCTGTGGTCCCCTAAATGTCATAGGTAGAGAAGCACTGGCAAGCTCCAATTACTGCATACCAGTAATTATAAATGAAGGTAGGTTTTTCAGATTTCTACAACATATACCACAATACTGTGGGCTAATCTGGACATAGCTTATTAAAAATGTATGATTACACATCATTTGTCATAGTAACAAACATAGTAATGCACTAAAAGCTCAGAAATCCCCCCTAAGAGCATGTCCAAAATTGTTTTCCGTGCTGTATAATTTTTTGACTGAGAAAAGTCAAGCTTATGTCCACAGTGGTAAAATCAGCACTGATCCTCGGGGACAGCATCCTGAGCTGTATTAGCAGAATCTAACAGCCACACACAGCCAGAGGAAACACATAATCCTGCCTTCTGCACACTAAACCCAACTCCATCTGCTTAGAAGAAGTGGTGTGTTTGGCCTATTGTATTGTACTGATTTTACTGTAAAAAAAAAAAAAAGAATGGTATCTAGTTTGTCATCATGAGGCAAAATAAACAAATGCGAAACACAGTTCTGCATTATATATATATATATAATGCTGGCTCACTGTAATTACTGGCTGGCGCATCTAAGTGGAACGACACATCATTAATGCTATTAGTTACACCTCTGCTTTTTATGAAATGACAAGTCAAAACCTCTGCCATAAGAAAGGTCTATCATTAAACAAACAGATCTCCATTTGTAAGGGGTATACTGGCATTGCAGCAGCAAATTTGACAGCAATTTGCTAACATTTCAAATTTGGTGTTTAACCCTCTGCCAGCCTAATCGCCCAATCACACAGGTACTTATGACAGCAATATTTCATACCACATTCAAATTTTTTCAATGGAATCTTCACAACTATAGTAAAGCTGGTTTCACTTTGTTTACATCCAAAGGGCCGACATCGAGGATGCGATATGTTTATCTGTGTGGCAGTTGGGTGTGATTTCTTTGTGTGTACTGGGAGGTATCACTGGTTGGCACAGTGCTGCAGTCACAGCTGCAGGTAATTTAATAATCAGTACTAATGTGTATTTATCTCTCCTGCAGTGAGGCTAGAGACTCCTTTACTGATTACACACGCCAGAATCATCACCTGGATTGGGTGGCAGCAGCTATTCGTAAATCCATCACTAAGTTTGTGTCCCTCCTTAGTTCTTAGTAACAGCTAGCTAGTGTCTATGTAGTGATTTGAGACAACCTTTTGAAAATGTAGGCAGGATGTTCACATCATTATCAAACAGCATTTTAATCCAGTGTTGGTGAGATATGATGGGAGCTTCACTGTCTGGTGTCCAGGACCTAATGCAGGCAAAGGTTCATGCTGTCTCCACCCTTCTATCCTTTTTGGAAAAAAACCCTGAAACCAGTAGGATTATCTAGTGCAGCAACTCCCACATGATCCCTCACTGGCTTCCCACTCACAAACACTACCAGCTGAGTCCAGTGCAGTCTGCCAAGCCAAGCCAGGTCACTTTTGCGTGGAATTAAATTCAGGTCATTGCATGCTGGGTATGTAATGTTTTTGCATCTGTAACACCCGGGAATCCCGATGCCTCGCTTTTATCTTTATCCAGCCGAGAACAATTTTTCTCTAAACAATACTCTGTCTGCAAGATGTAATCACAATACCCAAGGCTGCAATGTGAGGATTTTGGCAATGACAAAACAACTGCTGCCTTAGCAGTCACATACATTCTGTGTGGCCATGCTTTGGGTGGGCTATTTGTTTTAGGAGAGAGCATGGTATCAAGAACAGTTTTCCTATCCAACCTGATTGTGTGCAATCACACATACATGTACTGCTCTTGGTAAAACTGTTGGTTTGGTGGTTCACAGCAATGCCATTTGTTTCAGATGGCTCTGCATTATATAGCTACGGCTCTAAACTTTAGGTGACCCCTGCCTCATACTACTGATAGGTTGTCAATAGTGAATATATGTACTCACCGGCATTGTAGTGGCGGTCCAGCTTCTCCCATAGGGGCTCATCCTCACGCTGGAGAATGGAAAGCTTGAGAGGTTCATAGATGGAACCTGAGGAAGGACACACCTGTTACACACAAGCTTTACATGTCTGTTCCAAATATTGTCCTTTTCCAAAATCCAAGCCTTAGTTCTGTCATGAATCCTTAAACTTCAATTCTGTCTCTTCATCTTCGATAACATGATCCCTTAATGACTAAACTGGAGGGAAGGTAAGGTACCGTGGTTTTCATCTTAGAGTTATGGTGATTCTTCAGTATTTTCACTCTTGACACAATAGTCCTATTTCATATATTCCAATATGTAGAGTTTTTATTTCCAATTAATATAAGACAAAAGAAGAAGCAGAGAAAATAAAAAAAAACAATAGACACATGTCATCAGTAAATTCTGTTTTTCACTGCAACACACCACATCACAAAGGGGTCAGCACACAAAACAATATTCAGGCCCAGAGCTAAAAATTCAAATGGTAATGTGGCTCGCCACCAGATATTTCCTAACATTTTCCCCTGAGCTGAGAGAGAGCCGGAGTTTGAGGGGAAACCCCTATCTGTTAGACTTTCTCTATTTTCAGACACTTTTCACTTTGCTGAGATTTGCATTTTAATAGGTTCGACCTTGGGTCAATACCACAGGTACTGAAAATTTCACATTCTGGCTCAAATTAGCATAATTTCCATCAGCTTAAAAGTTGCAGGGGACAAAGCCAATCCATCTCTTTTTAAAGATAGCGCTTTAAAAGAGCATAGAGAAAGTCCAATATTCCTATTTTAATTTCTAACATGAGATCAGACAAATGTGGCCAGTCATTATTTGGCCTGTTTTAAACAATCCTATGACTAACTTCAGTGATGCACTATTATAGATGCAGTGCGCTATGACTTCATTAATACTGTACATTTATTTAGTGTGACTTCAGGGTCTTTAATGCTAACTGTGGAGGAACAAGAAGATTATTCACATAAACCAACATAAGACACACTGTCAACAGTATGAACTCACAGTGGATTATCGGTAATGTTACACTATTTTGCCACATCAGGTTTTCCAACCGCCCATGAGAGCTCAAGCTTGTAAATGTCATGTGTTTTGTTCTCTCATGATCAGAAAACAATTACGTTGTGATCTCGGCATAGCTAGTTGCCTCATAATCACAAAATAAAGTAACCAATATGAAACAACACAACTACTTATTTCAAAACAATGAGAAAATGGAGAAACAATAAACCTATTTGTGATTTCCAGGTCACAACATATGAAGGCAAACATGTTTTTCTGTAATCGTAAATCTAGTGATCTTTACCCGTGTCCCCTCTGGCCTTCTGTGTGTGGCTGACTGCCTTGTTTTCCTCAGATCTGCTGCCACTACTTACCGAGTCTCTGAACTTTCCGATGAGGCCGGGCAATCGCAGCCACTGAGCCGGCCATTCTCAAAAGGTGAAATTAAGGCCAATCGTCTCTCTCAGCTAAATCACAAATCTACAGCAATTCACAGGAAGGTGTTAGTAGCACAGAGTTAGATTTGAGACATGCATGAATCAACAATGAATTACACGTGGGCTAATGATGACCATGAACAACATGCAAGGAATTACAATGCATTGTATTTGCTTAGGAATGCAAGTTATTTTAACCCTTGAGAGATACAGAGATGAATTGCTATATGATGGAAATGTAATTATGAGAAGGACTTAGAAGGACTAAATTAACTAAATTAATCTTTGCAAATTGCCTTTTAGCAGATAAAGAATTGTCAAAAAACAGCAATTATAACACTACAAGATGATTTATGGAGGTACAATGTTATGAAATCTATATTTAGCACAACAAAAAACGTATTATGGTCACATATGGATTTATAATGTGTCTGTGGTACCCCAAAGTGAGTGAGTTTAGAAAGACCTGATCATAATTTACAGTGTTTTTCTCAGTTGTATCACTAAAAATAATGGTGTTCCTACATGTTGTGATGAATAACACTTGTTGATGTTTTTATCCTTACATTTCCTTCGAGTGCCAGGCTGACTAACTTGTGCAAACCAGTGCAAGAATAGCACAGTTTGCCAGCTTCCACAGGGCCACACAGGCCCTCTACTCACACCTCATGCAACGCACACAGTACAGTTAACCATGGTTGAGATGTAATAGCGAAAGGAGACCTGGTGAGAAGTTCTTAAAATAGCTCCTGAGTGCTGCACACGTACACCTCTGACCTTTCATGCTTCTATCGCCACTGCAGTGACAAATCAAATGGGCAGATCAAGCCAAATTAAACCCCGTGTGCAGTGGCTTTACAAACAGACAGTCTCACACAAGCACTGGCACAAGAGAAACAATCGGGCGTGTCACACTTTACGATGTCATGCAAAGTAATAAGTCAGACCTGATCTTTTTGATCGGGCTTTGAATTCCAGGAGTTTCCAGCCGACTTCTGCCAGGCTCGCCATGTTTACAGTGTCAAATTCGCTAGAAAGTTGTAGAATTTCCGGTGTTTTCCTTCTAAATAAAACAGAGGCAGTCAGCCATCGTTAAAACAAATGTAAAACGTTGCTGTGGCCTTTTAATGGACATTTTGTTACAGTTTCACGTCATATCAAGGAACGTTACGGATTTATATTTGGTATAATGTGTTCATTTGACCTACTTTTCAGCTTGATGAATGTTACGCGTTTATTCTGAAGGTAAACTTCCTTCACTTCCGACTTAGCCCTAGCTAACTCTCTTTGACTTGATACAGCTGTCAACTGGTCAAACAACCCGGGAGCACGACACTGACGTAAACACGAAAACTCTAATATTGCATTGTTTACCCATATTTCAGTGCATTACTTCCACCTATATCTAATGCAATAAAAATAACAGAACATATAACTAAATTAAACATTTATATTTAATAGACTGCGTCATTTACTCAAAAGAAGCTGCTATTTCACCCTGCCATAAAGCTGTATGCCGTATTGCAGTCGGTGTTGTTGTGAGGAGCTACACTAGCAGAAGGATGTGGTTATTCAAATTACATTTTTTGGCGTTTTTGTTACTTTTTGTGGGGCAGTATAACACATTTGCTCTTCAGGATGTAACAGCTGATCTTTTCGGTGCCGAAAATTATGGGACGGTGGCAGCGTTTGGAGATTTTTACTCGGATAAACAGACAGACATCTTCATTATCAGAGAGCGTATGTGAATGCTTCAGTACTCTTAGTCTTGTTAGCTTATTAACGTTAACCGCTTGCACAAATTGTGTATAACGTTAGTGTGAATATGTAGTGCTAATTTTTAATTTTGGGATATCGCGAAAATAATGGATAAAACTACCTTGACGAAAATTCACCGCTATAATTCCATAATAATTGACCTATACTGCGTGTCTAACATGGTTCTGTGCTTAACTTACAAGTCATTTACAGTTATCTTTTTGAAAACGACTGAACGATTGTGGTGGAGATTAAATTAGCTTTACTTAGTATCGATGCCTATGCGGACTTCTTCCTGTTTCAGGGTCTGAAGTGGTGATATTCTTGGCTGACTCGAAAACACCTTACTTCAAGCCCAAAGTTCACATCACTAAGGACGTTTTTCCAAGGTATATGTGACTTTCAGTGCTATTTACATTTATGTAACATGTGATGTCCTAATTTCATTTTGTTCGTCAGTACTGAGGAGGTGACTCACGTTTCAGGGTGGTTATGTTTACTCTTTAGGAGGGAGTAGTTACTTATAAGAGCAGAGTAAAAGCTGGAGCACCATGTCATTGGCTCTCATTTTAATGGACAATCTTCCTGTGCAGGAACACCATCATCACCAGTGTGGTTCCTGGAGACTATGATGGAGACTCTCAGATGGATGTACTTCTTACAGTTGTGATCGACAACGAGCCAGCAACCACTGTGTTCATCTTTTGGGCACACAACCAGACATTAGGTACAGCTCTAGGATTTAGCTCACTCTTTTTGGCACATATGATTTGATTGGCCCCAGCACCGTATTAATATGGATATTTTTTAGTCTGTCTAATTTTTTTTAAATGTCCTACATTGTGATACACATTTTTGACTAAATCACCAGTTTACTTGCAAATGAGCAGTAAAACTAAAGTTGAGTAGAGCTTTTGTTTCAGCAGACATTTTGATGTTGTCAAACACAGGTGTAACTAATAACAACACTAATTGCACATTGCTAAAATTGCTGTAGTGGAGCCATCGTTAATGTAATTCTTTCACCTGTGCTTTTCCTGTAATGACAAGTGAGAATGTGTCTGTTGTGGAGAAAGTATATGAATCTGATTCTAAAACATAAACAATACAAAAAAAGAATCTAAAATACCTCAGTAGAAACTCATCAGCCAGGGTTTTATATGTGAAATTTGTAATCATATTTGTACTTTCTCAATTTAAGGCCCATTTTTGCTGCCAGACAGATTTTTGGGTGCCCATCTGAATATTTAATTCAACTTTGTTCATAGCTGTTGACATTAGAACCAAGTAAAATCAGTTTAGCCTGATTTGACCAGCCCACTGGTCAAACATTACTCACGGCCTGTTGAACCTGTTTATTTTCTGCAGATATGAGTGGGTGGCTCAGGCTGAACAAGACATTTAGAGATCAACCGCTTGTTATGGAGTAAGTATCAATCTGAATGGTTTTTAACATAAACTCTATTTTGAATACTTCACTTACATTGCTGGTCATGGAAAAAGTAATGCGTCGTATGTTTAGTTGAGCTAGATTTGAATGTTTACAATCAAACATGTATTTAAAATATTGTTCCATGTCAGAACACTGTACAATTTGTTTTTTCATTATTATATATGGACTCAAGATTCAAGTTGCCAGCATAATGTACTGTACACAGACTTACCAGTTTATTAGATACACCTGTGCAATCGAATTAAAACCAATACCATGTCCTAAATTCTGCCCCACTCATTTATGGAAATTGACGTGGACGACATATTTGAAAGATTTCCATACAATACAGTCCAATCCAAAATGACCATAGAGGTGCATCTATCTCTGACGGTATCAAAAAAACATAGTATTTA
Source organism: Maccullochella peelii (assembly GCA_002120245.1). Lineage (NCBI taxonomy): Eukaryota > Metazoa > Chordata > Actinopteri > Centrarchiformes > Percichthyidae > Maccullochella > Maccullochella peelii. The sequence goes on from LKNJ01001727.1 coordinate 55,404, forward strand.
TTGCAGGGCTGTAGCATTAGTTTGTACAATATGTACTTTAAATAACTGTGACCTCAGTATACGTGATTTTACTTTAATAAAAAAAAAAATCTTCCCACAGTTTTAATGGGGACATGATCCCAGACATTTTTGGAGCCACCACCCCCGAATCCACTGAAGTCTGCTATCTCAACAACAGGTAGTGTAATCATTATCACTTAGAATTACCTGCGTTTATTTCCAATGCTCTCATACCTCGAATTACTTTGTAAAAATGTGGAGCTTGTAAATCCCACTGTTGCCTTGTGGTTTTTCTCCTCTTTAGGATTCCACTGTGTCGGAATGCACTGAGTTCGCCTGTCAAGATGCGCATACCTCACTCTAATGCCTTCATTGACCTCAACAAAGACTTCACCGCTGGTGAGTCACTGATGTTTGAGTAATGTCTAACCAATGAGAAACAAATGCAAAATGCTTTGAGTTTTTCCACAGCACACAGCATACTCTTCAGGGACCCATCACACATCATAGTTATCAAATATTTGTATTTTCAGCTATGTATATTTTAAAAATGGACAAAACCTCTTACTTTTTAAACAGCAGATTTCATAGGTGAACATAAGTGTTCATATACCCTGCTAAACCCGTTTTCTTCTGTTCTGTTTCTCACTGTTGGACTAAAATGGCATTTCTGCACAATGTTATATGACAAATTACCCTCCAAAACTCCAGTTTCCTTTCATTGTCTCAGGCTCACCATCCTTTGAACTCTGGGCACAATTCTTAAATTAATCATTGGTAATAAGATAAGTCCAGCTCTTTGGTTAGCTGTACAAATTTCTCACATTATTGATGGGCCGAAACCCTTCTAAAACAAAGAGCTTTCTGTATTAGGGCAGCAGGGTGATGGAGTGAGTGTAAAAGGCCACCCTATAATGAAAGGAGAAGGTTTAAGTGACTGTGACAGCAAGCATCTTCCCTACTAAAATGTCCTTATTCAAGACACTAGGGGAGTTATTACAAAGCTTACTGCAAATTATCATCTGGGCTACATTTTGCTTCTCTCTATTTATTAACGCTGAATGTGGAAGTGAACACAGCTATAAAACCAAACATACTCCCCTCCCCTTAGACCCCTCACATTCTTCACTGTACATTGTGCCATTGATTCATTACAACTGAGACCTAAATCCGCACCACCTTCTTTTATTTTGTAGCCTATTCCTCCACTATGGGCTTTCAGTGTTACCCTACATGGATCAATAAGTGTTATTAATATGTTAGGAGAATGCTAGGTGTAAGAAGACCACAATTGAGATCTGGATTGAGATACAAGAAACAAAAATGGAACAAAGAACAACCAGTGCTGAAATGACAAATCCTCTGGTGTGTCAGCACCTTGGGAGGCCGTTTTTGAAAAGGATGTAATTCTGCACATTTTAATTACGCAAGGCCCTCTAAGGACCGACATGCCTTTGGCACAATTGGTATTTTGATCATACAGGTCCCCTCTCAAAAGCTGTACACCAGAGTTTAATCTGCAATGTCATACTAACATGCAAACTGAAGCTACAACACTACTGAAGAATACAATCTATATTTTTTATTTTCACACCATTCAGTTTTTGCCGGAATGTTTTATATTCAGTTCAGCTTTATAGTAGTCCCATCAGTTCTGAAATTGAAATGTGCCCCTTTCCACACTCATAGGTGCAATCCCAGAGTAAGACGAATTTATGGGTGGACTAACCCTTACCAGTTTCATAGCTCTTTTCCACTTTTGCCCTCTTTCCACCAAAGCAGCTCTGGTTCTTGAACTGGTTACGTTCAGGATTCTTGGAACCTTGGTGCTATCTAGCGAACCAGCCAGCGTTTCCACCAGTTTTGAGCAGAACCATTGTAATCAAGGATGCGTCATCAATGGAGGGCATTACACAATGCAGAACGGAAGTAAACAGTAGTAACAAGATGGCGGATCACATTGGTTATCTGCAGGGTTTTGTTCTGTTACTACAGATTTTTTTTTTTTATCCAAAAAAACAAGCATGGACCAACTATTAAATGATAAGACGAAGTAGAAGACTATTACCAAAGTAGACCATAGACCACTGTTACCTTCTCCATCCTCTCTTTTCAACCTGCAATATGACATGCCCACTGATGTCATCATGGTTTGCACTTCAGGTCAAGGAAAATCTGCAATTTTTTGGTTCATACTGGGAACCAACTTTTCAGGTTCCAAACCGATTAATTTTTGGTTGCAATGCTATGAACGGTTCAAAATTAGATGCGTGAACTGGAATGGGACCCGTTCCATGTTGGTGGAAAAGATGTATAAGGGACCCTTAACCTCAAGCTTCCAATAACCTAAACTTTTAAGAACCTGTAAGGCTTTGGTTCTGGGTTCCGCCCTGTGTGTCTACTGCTATACAAACATTTTGGATATATGTCATTGAAAAGGTGACATTGCTTTGGATACCAGGGCAAATGTCATTTTTGTGCACTTATGTTTGGTAGGCAAGTGTAGTTCAGTTCAGACAATGGAATGGAAAAAAGTGGTGGGGCACTAATGGGGTCACAATGAGGGTCACGTTTATATGTAATGACTTTTCAACGTCATTATCATTAAATTAATAAAAGGGAGTAACAGCAATAGTGAACGAGATCGGCACCAGATTAGCTGCTGCCCCTTTGACCAGCTGTCCAGAGCTGGCCGCATCCCTCAGGACGGCTCGGTTGCTGATCCTGCTCTCTCTCTGCTCTGTAAAGTCAAAGCAGCCCACTGCTCAATTCTCTTCATAATCAGAAGACATGAAGATGCAGCTGAAGAATGTGGTGAAGAATAGACGGCAGATGCGGTGAAATAATTTCTGAGCTCTGTTTTCTTCAAGAAAACAATGGCTAGATGGTGCCTGGTTTATAGATTCTCTCCAGACCAATGCTGACCTCTGTTCTTACAAAAATCTCAGAGGATGCACATGTGTGGTGTAGTTGTAAACTTGAAATTCACAGGCATAGCTTTCTGAAGTGCATTTCACAAAGTTTCTCCTGAGGAAACTCCAGGAACCTGACAAGAGACCAAAACATATATTTAATGCCACCAATTTTCAAGTTGACTGAGAGAGAACGGAATAGCCATTTTCTTCACCAGTGAATGGAGAAATCGCCTCGTTCTTGTTTTACAGAATCTCACTCCTGTCCTTCTGCCCACTAAGTGTAGCGCTGTCACTTAGACTTATGGGATTTTTTTTTCTCTGGAAACTAATCCTTGTGTTTAAGGTAATTAGAGAGGATTTAGTCATGTCATACTCACGGCAGGTATCTTTTTGTGCCGTGTGGTTTTTATTCCCAGGGCTGTCACAGTTTAACCAGAGCAGATTTTAATTCATATTTAATCTGTTTAGGGAATAGGAGAAAGTCAATAAACTCCCACTTTATGTGGCAGACTTCAGCCTAGTTGCAGTGTTTTAGTATTGTATTGTGTTTGGGCATCATTGGTTTTTACTGCTTTATCAAGTATGCTGCAACTCATCAGTCAGTCAGAGTGATGGTCTACATGTCAGCCTATCTCTGCTTTCCTCTATCTGTGTGTGCACACTCACACAAAAGCACAAGGACAGTGATCACTAAATCCTTGTGACTTCTTACGTGCATTCAGTTGCATTTAGTTTGGTGTGACTGAATGTGCTGCAGGAACAACAGAGCGTGAGGAGGAGAACCAGTG
>LKNJ01001727.1:59133-81502 GCA_002120245.1 Maccullochella peelii
CCTGCTGTACATCTGGTAGATGTCCGACTCTTTGGCTGCCACTGTCTGCGGGGGCACTCAGATGGAGGGAAAGGGTGAGAGAAGAGGAAAGTAGGCAAGAAGTGATGGAGAAATAAAGCTGAGTCAGAGAAGACGAATGGTTGGATGAATGATCTAAAAGAAAAGGGTGGTAGGAAAGATAATGGGGAGAGGAAGGGTGGGAGGGGGGTGAGCAAGGCAGTGGGTGATTCTTCAGCATGGCTCAGCTCACTGTCTGCTGTGACCACCTGCTCCTCTAAGCGCTACCGGCTGGAGCGTCACAGTGTGGCTTAAGCAGGGAGAGAGTGAGTTTTAAAGACAATGGTTTCTGCTAGTTAGCCAGTTTAAGATAAATTACAGTTGGAAAATGCCCCTCAATATAAAACTATACAACTCAACATTATTGCAAACTAAAGCTTCCAAATTACTATATAGACTTCAGTCAATGCCTCAGTCTCAGCTAAAACCAAACATGATAAAGTTACAATCATTGCAGGGCTGTCGTATTATATTGCATTGGATGTAGCTAGGGATGACTAATACACTCTTCACCCAGTATATTTTACAAGAAAACCCTGTACATCACTTTGTAACTGTTCACAGCATCAGCAATGCTGTTCCCAGGATACTTTCTTCATTATGTGTATTTGCATTTAACATAGACCCTCTGGGTATTTAGTCTTCCAGTGTTTGTTAATATTTTGGCCGAAAGTTATTTGAGGCACCTCATTTTATAGCTCATAGCGATTTAAAGATGCCTTAAAATTGTGTAATATTCACGAGTATAAAATTAGGGTATGAATGCACATTCATCTTAATTCATCTTAATTAAGACACACAGCACTGAGTTACTGTGGGGAGTAAGTGTGAAACACTTGCAAATTGGATAAACGGGGAAAAGGAGAAAGTTTCAAAAACGCATTTGAATTGCACAGAGACCTCATAAAGGATCTGGCAGATACCGGCACAAAGTTGCTGTGCAATAATGTTCAGGCTAATCTTTTTTTGTTCCTTTGGCTAATGGGGAATTACAAGTCTAAAAGGGAAATTCTGGTATTTTTAAACCTGGGCCTATTTTTACAAATTTTGTGGTGTGAATGACTAATAGTTAACGAAGGTTTTGAAATTGGTCCAGTAGATCGTCTCTGCCAGCATCCGTGAACCCCAAAATTTGTAAAAATAGGGCCCATCTTGATGAATATGTCTAAAATGACTGTACAGGGAAGGGCCCTGGCTAGATCTACTAGTCAAAAGTCAATCACAGGACAAAGTGAGGTAATACATGAAAACACAAGATAGAGAAACAAGTTAAGGCTGGCAGGTAAGGCAGGTTTTCACGTTGGCAAGCCATAAGTGTCCCCTCTCTCACCTACCAGTACAGTAATACAGTGAGGTATTTTGTTAGTGTGGTCCAAGGAGGCTGAGGGCTGTTTCAGGGCCGTGTCACGACTCCAATCTCAGTCCAGTGTCATAGCTGTAAACAGTCCCATGGTAGTGTATTGGCTGACCTCACTGCATCAGCACTGCCAGCAAAAAAAAAAAAAGTCTGGAATTGTTTCCTGGCCTGTGTCAAGTATTCATTTAGCCCCCTTATTGGACTCTCCAGCCAACCAACCTGGCGGCGACATACTGCATATGGCTCATAATCTCTTTTGTTACTATCGTCTTCCTCCAGCCAGTGTCTCTAACAGCAACACATTCATAACCGCTTTGTGTTCATGCTCTTTTGTTTCCCAGTTATTTTGTCTCTGTCCTCGCACATTGAGGGATTTCAGGTCTCTTTAAGGAAGTTGCTTTTTTGTCCAGCTCATTGTATGACTTTTGTACTTCAGTCAATAATATATACACAGTGTCAGGAGTCAAGAGTGGACAAAGGAGTGAATAAAATATCCCACAAGAGAAGTTGAGGAGAGCATAGCATGCAGCCCTTTGCACAGATCCACTGGGATTTTCCTCTAAGAGTAAAACTCAAGCTGGTTTAATAGTTAGCACCTAGAAACAGTGCCATGAAAAAAAAGTTATATGTACAGTATATTGCTATCTTTGCACCACAAAAGCAAAGATATCATTAAGCATTGAGCTGGCTTTGTAGATGTAGTTTTTCTGTTCTGGCTCCATCTCACCACAGTGACAACTAATTAGCAGGAAAGCGGCTTTTGCGGGACAGCCCGGAGGTTCAGATTTATACAATAGATGGCTGAGGTGAGCAGGTGCTTCAATAGCCCTCAAAGCTCCTGTAATCATCAAAGCCAAATGACCACAGGAGATGTTCTTATCATTTGAATGGTATACACTGGGAGTATTCACCCACATTAGATCCGTCTCCAGTACAGGATCATGGTAACCTGCAGGGACCATATCACATGTCAATTCAGAAAGTGTACCGCTAGGCAGGAAGCTATCAGGAGCATGATAAGGACTTGTTTGAGGGAAAAGGTAGTAATTGCAAAGTAATTATAGATGCCATTTTGGGAAAAACATGCAAAAAGACAGCAATACTGGCATAAGGAATCATTGCTAGGCAACAGGCATGGTAATGCTCTGTGCAGCATCCAATTAAACTAGCTCTGTGTCGAAGTGGCTTGTTGATTGTCTGACTAATAATGTGGTTGTGGTGGGGGGAAGAGAACAGATTTGCCACCTAACAAGGGTGGCCAAGAAGAAGAATTGATTATACAGGGATTAAGTTTACATTTGGATGACAGATGAGACGTTTTAAATAGCCATTTTGGTAAACGGCACTATCACAGAGAGAGGCATTCACCCAATGAGGAAGGATATTGCAGGAATTTTAAATAATAGTAATGGCAATTCCTTTCGCTAGTAATAATAAAAATATAATAAGAATAATGATAATGATGCCGTTTTGTCTCTTCCCTATATATATAAAAATGAGTACTGCAGCAAACAGGCTCATAAATAAAGCCCCATCAGACAGCCTGATTCACTGCCCCCAAAACATTCATGAGCTGATGCACTGAGACTCTTGATCAAATAACTGTATTACATACTTGTGCAGCTGTCTTACAAAAGAAACAAAGATATGTCAACGATTATATATAAAATGAAAGATTGCAGAGAAAATATTTAGTGATTAACTGTTGGCCTGTCTGATTTGTGGAAGTACTCTGGCCATGTTTGTGACAGCCTGACAAACTGACAATAATGGGCCACTGTTTTTGAAAAGTTAAGGTTCCCCATCCACTCAAATTTAGCCACTTGGGAGAGCATTTGAAAATCTCAGTGGAGGAAACGCCTGGCGTAGTGTGGATAGAAGGCCAAAACATAATTAGTCTGGGCTTTTTTTCAAGTATCTAAACAACTGTCTTTTCAGTATACACCTTCCCTCTCTACCAAAACAGAGAGGAACATATCCCGGTGCTAAACCCTATGCACCCACAGCCACATGTTGTCTACATCTTCATTAACACATCAGTTGCATTGCTGCTATTCCTCACATTGTAATTTCTATTATAGAGATTTGGAGTAAGCTCGCAGGCATGTTAGGAGTACCTGGTGCGACGCGCCAGCCCTTTCAGGTGTGTCGTTTGTAGCATCTCTGCTTCCAGGAAAACTGGCACTGCGTCAAACGGGCAAAAGAGATGCTGTGTTTATTTTGGTAAGTGCAGGTGTTTTTGCCGATAAATGAATAGGAATAAATGAAGCAGAGCATTTCCTCTTTGATACGTGCAGCACTGTGACCGTAGCCTGAGGTTATACTGTCTCCCCTTGTTCTGTCCCAAAATTAGTTGTCTAGAGGAAAACTACATGGACATGTACAAACGGCAGTTCTAAATTAATTAATTTAGATTAATTTACAACAACCGAGGTATTTCAAAATAATCTCTGATTTTGTCAAACAAAAAAAAAAATGGATGGCAATGTCGGTCTGTCTGTTGGCCAGTCCACCACTTTGGTTCATACTGATATATTACAATGAATATCGGATGGTTTGAAATGACATTTTGTACAGACATCCATGGTCTCCCGAGGATGAATCCTACTGATGTTGGTGATCCTCTGACATTTCCTCTAGCACCACCAGTAGGTCCAAATGTTCACATATCCAGTAAAATATCTCATATCATCTATATATTGCTTATTGTATCGATTGTTTTGGTGACAAATAAAAATGCGCACTATTATCTTCAACAAGGATCTTCAACAGCTTTCCTCTGAGGAAAACTCTCCACAGGATTCCCAAACTGTCAGTGGGTCATGACGGCAAAAGCTGATTGTCCATGCTTGTCACAGCCTCTAACACGCCCACCTATAATGTGTGATAATGTATTCTTTCTGATCCAACCTCATATCTAAGTGAAAATACCTGACGCACTGGGCAGAGCGCACTTGACTGCAATCTGCGCTGCGAGGCGCAGGGTTCACGAAAGTAGAGCCCTTAGTCTTGTTGGGGTCACATGGTTTCTTGGTATGCACCTTAGACCTCCAGAAGACCAGGACATGCCGTTTTTTATGTTCTTACTGAAGGCACAAACATGGTTGGCTTGATAAGCACTGTCATCCCAGTCTGCAGTATTGCAGGTTTATATCTGTACATTCTGGTGCAAGCAACATTTCGTTCCAGTCCGTGGAATGAGCTTTCCCATGCTTGTTACAGTAGTTCCGTGAGCACTTTCTGTTTACACATACGCACATGTGCAGCATAAAGAAAGAGAGCAAAATAGGATGGAAAGAGTGCGTGTATGACAGGGTTTGGCCATAATCCTCCCTACAGCTACTGCACCTACGTTGTTCCCTGTAATGGTTTTAGGAGATTATTTCTTCCGGGAATAGCATTGCTCCATTCTGCACTGGTGTGTTTTGCCATGTTTGTGAATGAGCCGTTTTTTGATAGATCGGGCTGGAAGTCACACAGTGTGGAGTAGGGCTACATATTGGCTTAGAGACGGATTTATTCTGCAGTTCACTTTGTTCCTGGCCTGGATTCTGCATTTTATCTCAGTGTGTGCATGTGTGTTAATTGTGTGTGTGGTGGTTATGTGAGGGAGGGTGGTGGGTTTGTTAATGTGACTGTGCACATCAGAATTAACATCAGGGTGTGAAGTACAGTTTATTGATGTTCCTGTTGTGCATATGTGCATGTCTGAGCTAACATCAGCGTGTAAGCAGTATACATGGGTGCACGTTTGTGTGTATGGTTGTGTTATCGAGTGTGTGTGTGTGTATATTCATATAAATCAGTGTGGTTGCCATGATACTGACTGACAGCATTCATTCTTTATTGAAAATGTTGTGACAAAGTTACCAAGCCAGCCATGTTGTAGCCTCTGGGAAAAAATCTCTGAAAGAGAAAAGCATCTTTCAACCCTCTCAGCCTCTGTCAGACATTTTAACTGAGGGGGGAAAATTGACTGTCATATTTCACTGCATTAACAAGTGAAGTGTATGTGATGGCAAAGGTTACCATGGCTGTTCTCTCTCAGCCGACAAGGTAGCGGTTCAAATGTATTTTTTGAAAGATTCTCTTCTGCTCCTTTCGACACTATAGTAAATCGTCGTTGTGGGCTTTGGGCAAGTTTGGAAAAGCTTGTTTCACAGTCCGATGGTTCCTTGCTAGCAGACGGACAGGGCCACATATCAATGGAGGTGGCCAGTGAAGATTTGGCTCCAACCCCACACCATCCCTTCTCACACCTCTAAAATGGACACTCTGACATTGTGCATTTCGCTATAAATTTTGAGAAACATACTGAAAAGCTTGTCCAGTCATGTGAAGGAACATTACAACATTTAAATCAATACTAAATTTCAGCAATACAGAGAAGATTGTAAATGCATTCATTTAATGTTGCTCTCACTGCTGTCTTGGGAGAAAAGAGTGTGACTTTTCAGAATGCCACTATAACTAAGATTATATTGGCCAACTAGAACAAAGAGACTGTCTTCCCAAAAAATATGGCCGTATACGTCATCTATGCAGCAACTTATTACGACCCATATTTACATTCGTATTTACAGCGACCTCTAGTGGCCATAGTAATCATGACGGGAGTGAAGGCTTCACCTTTGCTCCCATCAGGTGAGCTACACAGTCCGTGTAAGGAGGAGGTCAAGGTGGATGGATGAACAACACAGGCCTTTCACCCAGGAGACCGCTGTTCGTGTCCCGTGTGAAACCAAAAGTCAACCATGACTTATTTTAACTTAAGTACATAAGTTAAGTTACGTTAGTAAGTCACGTGATGTGACTTAACCTCCTAAACTTAACTTACTAACGTAGTTATTTTAACCCAAACCATGATCTTTTCAGAAACGTAACCAAGTTTTGGTGCCTAAACGTAACCAAACTGTGACTGTTTCGTCATTAACCACATGTTTTTTTTATTGTTACCATGACGTTGAAAGTCCGGTGCGCCTATTCTGCCGTTTGTGGAGTCATTGACAAACTACCTCTTCTGTTGTTTATGTTGGAGGACTTGTTGCCAACTATAACTACTTTCATATTACATTGGAACTACACCCATTTGGTTTGCCTTGTTTTAGAATTGTTTGGTTTTACTGATTACTTTTAGTCTGTGCATGGGCTGGTGTCCAGTCATGTATTTTTTTATTCCTGGTCATTGCAGCCTGAGGTCTTCAGGCAGACATCTCCAACCTATTCTTGTATCATTGTGAAAGGCTAAAGGTTAGCAGGCTTTTGTGCGCCACAGCTTTGGGACGACCTTCCTGAGGGTCTCAGCCTCTCAGAATCGGTGTCATATTTTAAGTCTCTACTTGAAAAGTTTTGTGTAGAGGTCTGCACAGGGCGCTGCGCAAGAGAGGGGCAATGTGGGTTCTTTTTCCAAGGCTGCAGGGGGCCTACTGGCTGTCATGCTGTAATGCAAGGTCATGGTGTTTTGATAGCCACCTGTTCATGTGCCATAGCTCACCACACACACCAGATGTGTATACCTTGTATCCCTGTTGCCTGTCTTATACATATTTGTTTTCCTGTTTGGTGTTATGCTTTATAATATTGAACTTTTTAAAGTTGTATTTGTCTTCTGATGCACTTTGTCAACACTTGTGAAAAGTGCTGTGGAAATAATAATTTCTTTCATTACAACATTGTACTCCATCACCAGACATATTAGCTGTGTCTCAATTCAGGGGCTGCATCCTTTGAAGGCTGCATTTGAAGACCGATTGCGCCACAGCAGCGCGACAAGACTGTACTATTTCGTATGCTCCTTATAATGCAACCTTCTTTTCCCGAATTTGGAGGATCCGACGGCTGGGTCCTTTGCGGCCCAACCTATCCCAAGATTAATTTTGTGCAAGAGAATATGGCGTCCCCAAACAGTGGCCGAGAAGGATTACACTTTTAATTGTAAGTATTGGGTTTCAACTCACTCAAATAGTGAACGATACAAATGTTAAAAACCAAGGGGCCTTAAACACCTCAAACCTCAACTGCAGCTGTCAGGGTTGCTAGGCAACAGGAGCAGCACTTCATGACGCTGGTGACGCAAATAGGAAATCCTTTGTAGACCAGACCGTCTCAATTAACAACGATTGGTTCGGCCTTCGCAGTCTACAAAGGTCGCGCCTTTGAAGGATGCGGCCCCTGAATTGAGACACAGCTATTGTCCCTTATTGTAAAAAGTTATTCTCAAGTGTCCTTTAAATCGTATATTCTCCTTGTTAGCATTGTTCATGGCTGTATTTGGTCAATATTTAAAGCCTGCTGGAGGACTGCCTTTTCTCACAGTGACAAGAATCTGGGAAGGGACATCACCAACTATAATTCTAACTGCAGGAACAGGTCAAAACTCTTGCTCTCTTTGAGAAGAGGAGTGTGTCTGTTAGCAGGACATGTGGATAACGTCACTTCACAGGGCCTATCATTCAGAACAAATGTTACATAAGTTGCATTTTTTGTATGAGCTATTGTGATCACTGGTATTTTAAAGTATTTGGAAAGATTTGGCTTTGTTTGTTTGGATGAACAGAAGATTTTGGACTAATTATGTGACTGTGTGTCCAGTCCGTATCACTTTGTACATACTGTATGTAATTTTCCTTTTCCTAGCATTGAAACAAGCACCAGATTTCAATAGATTGGACGTGAAGGTCTGCATATTTTCAGACTAACCTTATCTCTGCTGCCTCCCTACTGAGAGTGAGGCAACCCTCCCAATGTCTGTCGGAGGCAAAGTATCTGTTTCATTGGTGACGGCTGTGACATTTCCTTCAGAATGCCAAAGGCCCTCCCTCTGTCCAGCTGAGGCATGGATAAGTCCCAGGGTTAAAGACTGAGGGAACAAATTGATGCAAACATAAGAACACAGAGGACTTGACTGATAGGCTGCAGGATGGCTTTATAGCAGGACTATGGACAAATGTACACAAGACACACAAACACAAAACAAGCAAGTGCAAGCGCACACGCTCTGTGCTTTCATCCTTCTCATTCAGCCTCATTACTGTCAGCCTCATTCAAACTCCATCTCACACACACACACACAACAACTCAAACACAAACAACACACAAAGTGGACATTTGTCCCCCAACCCCCCTAAATAGAGCAATGAGATCAGTCGGCATGGCGGCCTTCCTTGAGCCCATCTCCCCAGCAACCCCCAGGGGATTGAGCACACAACTGTGTGTCTGCACGTGTGTGCGTGTTTGTGCATTTGTATTTGTGTGTATGTGTGTTCCTTTGACAGCCAACGGGGGATAGGAGTCACAGCTTGTTTGCTGAGTAACAGGCTAACAAATAACCTGCTCAGGGACATTAGAGACATGAAGAAAAGAGAGGATCAGCTCCATCTGTCTGTCTCTCTTTCTTTCTATCACTTTATCTCTTTATGTCTTTCTACCTCTCTTTATCTTTTCCATCCTTTCTGTAGGTTCCTCTGTCCCTCTTTCCTGCCCTGCCCTCATCCTCTTCTGTCGCACTCTCACATTTGCCCAAAATGTTACTTCCAGTTGCCCCACCAACACACGCACAGATGCACATAACCGTAATGTCTGGAGCACCGTGAAGATGAGTGAGGTGACAGTACACGTGCACAAACACAGCATATCAGACACTAATGCAGCAGTTGCGGTGCTGGCTGTCAGATCCACTCTGCACTACAGCGTGGATAAACTATCACTACTGCTGCCGCAAGGCCTTTTACAGGTGCAATACTTCTGCTGCTGTTACTGTTGTTGTGTGGCCTCAGATAGCCCCACTAAACTAAAGAAAGCATGGACAGGGGTTGGATATTGGAGTGTGAAGGAGGGTTAGGAGGAAAAAGGTTTCAGGGAAAAGAAGGAGAGAGAGGATGTTTAAAAGGGAAATATGAGTTGTTTTCTGGTATTGTAATGAGTCAATGGGTTTCCCTCATCATTTTTTTCATCCTCAATTTAAGTAATGAATGTCATCATGTTCTGCATTTTCAAAATGAATAGACAGTGGTTTCAAATTGTGTGAGAATCCGGTGGAGCATTTCATCTCACCGATGGGTTTGGTACAGAACTACAAAAACATTTAAAAAAATAAATAAAAGTTTGTAAAGGCAAACTTGTGGCTGATTGTCCCAGAGGGTGAGGGATCATGTTTACGGTTTACCTCTTTAATGTAAGAAACTTGATTGGCCAGAATTCTGCTTTTTTTCTGTCTGGACAAGAGACTGAATCCTCAGAAATGCTCACTTAACGCATCACTTGGCTGCCCTTACCTCTGTATGACACAATGCTAGAGAGCATCTGAGGGGAAGGACAACAGAGCAGCGAGGAAGAGAGACAAGTTCAGTTATGAAAGGAGTCGTCCAATTCCAATCGATAATCAATAATCGTGGCTTTTTCCACAGGCGGTCATGTCCTCCCTCATCCCTGCAACTATCTTCTCTCTTATGCTGCCATGCAACCACTCCAGAACCATCCAGCGTATATGGATGTATGCATTATATAGGCCTTGGATGACTCTGTGACCTGACTTTTCTTGTGAGTCAGTATCGAGGCCTAACCGAGCCCACATAAAAGCACACCAGCGCTTTTAATGAGCTGCTAATTGGAAGCTTGCAACACAGGCTGGCAGAATGAAATGACTGCTCATTTTAGTGAACGTTGAGGAGGCTCGCAGTTGCCACAATGCTGAAGCCAAAGGACACATGGAAAGGATAGTGTTGGGTGGGTTAGTACGGTGTAGTGTGTATGTGTGTGTACTTGCATGTGTCTATACTGTAGTGGCAGGTATGAGAGTAACAGGGGGACTGGTGTGAACAGAGTAATTAGCTACACCTCTACACACATCTCTCTTCCCTTTCCTCCCTCCCTTGCTGTTCTGCTCTTTTAGCCAATTTGGGTTTGCAGCATAATTGTTCTTTAATAAACTGTTTCTATGTAGATGAGAATAACAGGTTTCTGTGGAGGATAGGCCTTTTCAGACTGGTTTTAATTAGTTATTTGATGTTTAAAAAAAAAAAAATGGGGTGTGACATCATGATTGACAACTGCGTTTGGTTGAGGCGGGTGTATGGGCGGGATCTTGAGAGCCACAGATAACTACTGTGCAGACTCTGGCTCCAAATGACGTCACCAGCGCAAGATGGCAGTGCCCGTATCTGAGATCATTTGGCTTCATTTATGTACAGTGGGAGAAAGTGGAGACACATCGTCCATCTTTATATACAGTCTATGGTAGAGAGAGACAGGAAAGACCGGGAGAGAGCGAGAGGATGACATGCAGCAACCATGCAGACTTGAACCTGGGCCAGAACTCTACTCAGTGGGTGCCCCAATGTACCCATTCATTTGTTTTCAGTTACAGACCTGTGTCTGTTCTCAGTTCACTGTTCTTCAGTGTCATACACCTCTTGATCCATAGCAATGATGTTACTGTCCTGGGCCACAGAGTGCGGCAGATAAGGGGATATGTGTGTGCAGAGAGAAACAGATAGAGGGAAGGTGATAGTGAGACAAAGCAAGGAGATAGTATAGGCCCCCGCCTGCTGCTGCCTATTCTCCTCAATGTCAGAGTTCTCCTTCTTTGCCGAGACTTAGCACCCGCCTAGCATCACCCTATCTGTTTATACAGAGGCTAATAGGAAGCCTGGTCTTTATCCCCACACTGCGACTCAACATAATGGAATAGAGCGACATAATGCTGCTTGAGTCAAACAGTCAGCGGAGGCCTTTAAATTGCTTCCAATCCCCTTAACAAATCTGATGGAGAGGCTATGAATAACTCAAGGACCGCTCATCTCCCCATGCTCTGCTTCTCTTCTATTCTCTCCTATCCTCTCCAGAAAATCAGTCTAAACCTGAGTATCAACTTGGATTAACTCACTTTACTTTTTTAATTAGGCCAGTTTATATTTACTATACTAATCTTTTGCAAATCCAGCCTACATTCCAGTTTGAAGATGCCAAGCAGACGTCACATGCTTGCAGCAAAACCAAGTTTTGTGATTAAAAACTGGGAAAAAAAGTTTCCCCAGGAATTTTAATTTTCTTCCTGAATGGATAGAGAGAACATAGAATTGACGCTAGTCTCATGAGGTTAGATGAATTGTTAACTTGAGTCTGATGGAGAGCACCCACCAAGTGTCATTTCCTCTTTATTTATTTACCCTGCATAACTGAAAATATTTATTCTATAGGATGCTGGTAGAGAGCATATTGACTGTGATAGATAACATCACTTTACATTTATGATATGCACTTAGTGTTATGCATTAGATAAGGGCACCAGTGTGATTTTGTGCTACATTCACTTGAGATTGCCACTGGCACCAATTGGTTGTTTGTAACATAGACTAGTAAGTGTGAAGGCATTGACTGTGGCAGAATATCTTAAAGGTTTTCTAGAGACTTTTGTCGATGTTGTTATTAGTATGGTTTATGACATTACTATGACATTTTCATCCTAGTAAAAAACATCAACAGACCACTGAAGCAACTGATAAATGATTAATTGTTAATTAGGTGATGTTAGATGGACAGACACATATTTTTATATGTTCACACATCAAAGTGTACAATACATTACGTCTGTTTTATGTCTCTTACTTTCCGTCTTACTTTTCTCTTCCATTTTACCTGAATACTGCTCTTTCTGTGACAATATTTTAGTGTGGACTTTACACTCAAACCTATGATCAATCTTACGTTAAGCTGGTGCAACAGGCTGCAGATCTCTAGAGTGTATAAATGAAGAATAAGTTCTAGAGAAAGAAACAATAGGTGTTTTCGGACAGGAGGAACTTTTTCATAGTTCTAAGAACAGTTGGAGGACCCCTCCCCTTTTCATTGTGTTCGCACTGCAAGAACTACGAAAGATCGTAGTTCCTAGAACACTGTGTTGAGGGACTTTTTTAGCCCCCATTTTTTTAGCTCCTACTTCAGAGTAGGTACTCTTCCAGCATAAGAGGAACCTTGAGCGACGTACGTGTACGGTGATTGGTCGAACACGTGAGCCAATGCAGCACCGGCAACCGCCATCTTTAAAAACCAGTGTAACACGGACAAATGGAGCGATAGTGAACTCCAGGCTTTATTGAGCATATATGCGACGGGGGAAATACAACACGATTTTTACTTGTCAAAGCAAAATCTGAAAATCTTGTGTGTGATGTTGCGATACCAACTGCCGGCCGGCATATGTCACTTTGGCGGTGCGAATGCAAACAGAAAAAAAAAGCCCTTGAAAGTATGTAGTTCTTGGGGGAGCAACCCAGTGGGCAGTTCCTCTCAGGGAGTCCCCAGAACTGTTTGATACGAAAACGGCTATTGTTTTTGTTGTTCAGTCTCAAACTACAAAAAAAACATTCACCAGCACACTCCCATGTGGTTGCAGATGTTTAAATCCACATGAGACACGTTGTATGTTTTGGTGCCAACATGTGTCCAGCAAATGGTGAACACCTGCCCTTATCAGTTCATATAAAGCTCATCTGTGTCCTGTTAGAAACCATATAGAGCCACTCAAACGTTTGTGCAGCACGCTGATATTTGTCCCATCAGAAACTGCAAGAAGAGTTACAGTACCTCCCCAGTTCTGCAGCATGCTGGTCTGTGCTACAGTTACCTTGTTGTGCTGTTTGTTTTAATATACTTGAGCTGTGGCAGTTATTGATTTTAACACCCTGTTATTAGCAACAGACACATGCAATTATTCTAAGGACTGGCTGTTTGTAGATGATTGGCTGAATCACAACCCGATGACAAAGAAATGCCCACACAGATGCGCGCGCACACACAGATATTTAAATAATGTGCTGAAATCAGCCGTGCAGTGTGGGGGCGGATGTACATGTGTTTATGCAGCCTGCTCATCATGTACTCATTCATGTGGGTGTGACAGTGTATTTTTGAAGTGTCATTTGTAGGGAAGAGACAATTTAACAAAACAGAAAAATCTGAGAGAGTGTGAGAGCAGAGGAATGCGGAAGAAATAATCAAGTGATTATAGATTGCCTATCTTGCAATTAAAGGATTAGCATGCTTTTGCTTTGTAGTGATTTGTTTTGTAAGCTTGCTTTTTGTATTCAGATGCACCTTGAAAACTGCATGGCCTTAGCATCTAGTATCAGTCTCTCTCTTTCTCTCTTCCTCTGCCGTGTGTTTTTTGATGCCTAGCGTAGCCATTGTTCCAGCCTTCACAGTTAGCATGTCTTTAATTATCCGGCGACATGACATACCACTTAGAGTTCTGAATCCCTGTTGCTGTTACGCAACCCAACCCTCCCACATACATTTTCACATTTATATACCTCAATTATGTATGCATCTTTCCCGAGTGGTGGAGTATGAGAGCTCTATTGGTGTATGCTTTGAATGTGTGGATGCATCAAAGTGCAGAGGGCCAGATCGGTGGTGTCGTTGAATCGCTTTTGATGGCTGTAGTGTATTTGTTGTTAAACTTAAGGTGATGGATAAAACTCAATGTGTGACACAGCATCCAGAACAAATGTAATAGTCACGCAAATAGAACAATCTTCGAGAATAAGTCATAATGCAATGGAGTAGGGGTGTCCCCGACTAAGAATTTACATGGTCAAATCTGATCGGTCTGTCCATTCTTGTCCGTTCTGTTTTCGCTGTCTACTTTTCTCTTTTTAGAGCAGGCCATGTGAAATTACTTTTCTCTACGACTGTTGTCTCTTGTCTCGTCTCTCCCCTGTGTGTGTATCTCACTCACTGACTTGTGTCGCAACGCTTGAGAACGCACAGATTTGATTGGCTGAGTAGCTTCACTTGAGATGATTTACAATGCACGCAATTGACCTGGGAGTTTCTTGGGTCACTAAACCAGTTCCGTAAAGACTAGAAAAGCTGCACTGGTTAAAACACTCCGTCACAATTATATAATTCTCAACAATTTATTGATTGTTTATTGGCCCGGGTCCAGATAGGACAGCGTCGGGGTCCGAATACTGGTGACCTCAGTTATATATCATGATTTATTGTGAATCCAAGCAATTCTATGTAAAATCAGACATTCAGCACCCCCATATAGCCCAAACGCAATGATCCTTTGTTTCATATCCACATTTTACAGCCACTGCAACAATTCGACTGTGAGATTGGGCGTTGAATCAGGCTCCTTAGATCAAATCGTCAAATAGTCGACTATGACCGCTAATGATGACATTATTAGCTTAACTTAACTTCATAAACGTAAAACAACAATAAAGAGACTTATGAAAACACAATTACAAAACACATAAAAAGATACCAAAAATCTAAGCAGTAGCTAATACCTTAACTGTAAATGAGAGAACGAATTTACTAAGAACAAATCATTTTGTACAGAATAATTCATAGAATATTAAAATACGAACAAAGAGAATTCTGTGAAATCAGTTTGTATGGGGACATTGTGTTGTCAGGTTTTCTGATGAGATAGATATAGCTATGGCAATAGTCCAAATCACATCTTTTTAGAGTATTCAGTACAATTTTAAATTTCAAACCTTATTCACAGTGGTGGTCAAAGAAGTAAAGCTAAAATAGGGCCACTATTGCAGAAATTTTGTAACTGCTGTCAAGAGGCTGGTTGCAGAATTATTGACTAATGGCAGTGTGGATGTAGTCCTAAAATCATGCAAATCAAATCAAAGTAATATTTTGGGCTATAAGGCTTATGTTTTGACACTACAGCAGCGTTCCTGCTCATCTTTTCTCCTGAGCCATGGGTTGATGGGATTAGCAGGCTTTGATGGTCGTGTTGGTCACTTCCAATCTTACAGGTCTAACAGGATTACTGGTAGCTCGTCATGATACTGGGACAACCACAGTGCCTGTTTGATGTCACTGGTGTGACCTCATAATCACCTCTTCAACGAAAGTCCTGTAGGTGTCCCCTTCACTTTTTTGCAGAAATCCTGAACTGCTGGCAGTCTTGTCTTGTTGCAGGATGGAAACAATGTAGAAAGATTAATCCCTTTCAGTTCGTTTCAGTGGTAAAGAATGAGTGTGGTTGAAGTAGGAGTAGAATATGTTCTTGGGGACGGGGTGACCTGGGTTTGACGTGCAGTTGAAGCTCCTCCTCAGTACATTGAAGTGGTCACAAAATGACATAGGAGGTCAGTGGTCAATTTTTTTTCCTGGAGCTCTAGTAGGGCTGCTCCCGGCCAAAGATTTTCTAGTCGACTAGTAGTCGTTAGTTCAAGACATTAGTTGGCTAGTCATGATATTAATTTAAGTATTTAAATATATATTACAACTGCACGTACGAAGCAAGCGAAAACAAGTTGCAAAAATTAAACTGGGGAGAGCAGGGAAGTACAAATTAACTTCTTAATTACACAAAGTACTTTCACTTAGGATCCACTCTGTTTCTATCCTGTTTGATTCCTCTCTGCTCTGTTTTGTTCTGTTGCTCTTTATAATATCTCTTTTAACTTCAATGAGTCCCTAAAAGGCCCTTGGCGACCCAGTAAAACTTCCTGGAACGGTAAAACTGTGTTAAAGTGAGTGATGGTGGCAGCAGTTAGGTTTATATTGCTAGCTCTTTATGAGACTGTGTAGAATACTTGCTGGCAGGGACTGTGGGTAACGGAGGGGGAGAGTAGAGAAGGACAATGCACTGAAGAGGATAACGTCAGGATCACATTAAAATGATCTTATTGCTCAGTTTACCAAAGGGACTTTGCTTCTCTGTCGGTGCACATTCCTTTTGACACACACCTAAAAGTGTATTCCCTCTCAGGACAGATCAGAGAGCAGGTTGAAGTTCAGTGTCCTGCTCAAGGGCACTTTCCACTTTCAAGTGGTCAGTTTACACCCTCAATACACTGTCTGACAGTGGCAAGGATCAAACCAGCAAAGAGAACTACAGGTCAGTTTCAAGTTGGACTGGCATTTAGTTCTAGAAGAAGAGAAATTAGTGGAGAAAAGAGTTTGGCAGAAGGAAATTTGGGTTAAAAAAAAGCAAGTGGTGAGATGAGAAGCGAAGAGAGGAAGTGCCCCCACAGCGAGAATGTTAAGTGTTTACAAGATGAAGATCTCTCCGTGCATCTCTCTGCTCCTCTGTCTACCCCATGCCTCTCTCACAGACACACCGCCATCACACCTAATCAGCCAATCACGGCTGGATTCTGTCTAAGAGGCCTGATTGGCTGATTAACCAAACTCATCAACACACCACCCGGTGAGACGACAAACACACGCGGTAACACGGGCAAGCACATACACAATGTGCAACTTACTGAGTGTATCCTGTAGTGTGTGTGCACATATGCATAATTTATGCATGCATTTGTTATCGTCTTTGCATTTGTAAAACGCTTTGAGTCTGTGTGGGCAACATGTCTGCAAGACCACAAAGTTTCAAAAGTTGAAGTTGAACCTCCTTAAGCACCTTTTTAAAAGTGGCATATATTTGCCTTTGAGACTTAAATATTATTTTAGATTTCTGTGTGTAAGTGTGGGTGTTGGGGGTGTTAAGAAAATTACAACCTTCTTTTACACAAACTGCCCAACAGCGGTAGTCGGGTTTACATAAATAACCACCATGTTTTCTTATGAGCAAACACAAAGGCAGAGAGCCTCAAATTACAGTTTTTGACCAATATGATCATTTATATATAATCTTATAATTATCTTAGTAACTGGCAATGAAACCACACATTTATATACAGTCAACATAGTGCAAATTGCATGTAGCCAATGAAAGACAGAGTAAATTCAGTTAAATGTTTGTTTTTTTTATGTCTTATATATATAATTTTCACTTTAGTGAGAAGTCATATATTAAACTTGCTGTTGGCTACAGTGGCCACTGCAGAACATGACACTTATATCATGTACAGCCTATACATGATACAGGATTTCCACAGTAGCCGCTATCATTACACACATCTCATCCTTCCTGTTTTCCCTTCATTCCTCCCCTTTCCATTATCATTTACTGTATATTTTCCCATGCAGAGCATGGCAACACATGGAGTATAGCAGGGCGTGAAGGCAGATCAATGCCAGTATTTATTTCATGTCCAATTACTGGGGCAGAACCGCAGTCCAGAGAATGGGGCGATGAAAGTAAACGTCCACTCACAGAGAGACACACAGAAAACCCGCATCAGAAGTGCAACATGTAGCCTAAGCTTCAAGAGCAAGGAATATGAGTTCAAGCCCAGGTTATAGGATTCCAATAGAGCAAGCTACAGGCATTACCAGGGGGTGAAGCCTCCAGAAAGCTGAGTGAAATCCTGTTGCATTCAGTGGGAGATCCCCTCACTCTCCGTTTTCCTTCTTTTCACCTGCTGCTTGCAGTAGCCAATTCATCTTTCTCACTTTAGGAATCCCAGCTATAATGTATATTGAACAGTCAGTGCCGGAGTTAAAGAGAATGGTCAGGACATATCCAAGTCCATCCTGTTCATCACTAACCAAGCTTTGAAATATTTTATGTTTCTTTTTTACCTGTAAGCTGTATGAGTGTGAACATGATAATGTTTGAACAGTCCTAACATTTACAAGTAGCCCTGTACATTAAACATGATGTTGACAGATCTCTATATTGTGATGCCAATTCTCGTGCCACCATTTTCTTTTAGTTAATGCAATGAAGAAGAGAAAATATATATTAAATAATATATTAAAAATAAATATTTTTATTTGACCAACACCATTTTTTGCCATCAGGAGTTAAGAATACAGCAGCTCTTATAAATTTCAATAATATTAAAAATTACTTCTCTATAAATAAGGCAACATTAGCAATCCAAGCAATTACTGACTTTTTCATGATCTGAACTTTTTTCATGATCAACTCATCAAGTCCGTAAAGCTACATCATTGCTGTCATTCCCACTAATCTTCAGCATTTTCTTTTTTATAGACCAGTAGTCCCTGCTCTATGTTTGATAATGATTGCCAGATGAGCCTTCGTGACCCTCCCTTCTGTCTCTCTGTCCTCCCCACTCCAGATTTGTTCCTGACAACTGACGGGCCTGCGTTTGAGACCTGGATCAGCAAGGTAATAAACCTTTTTGGACTTGTTTGTTTCTTGTTTTTCTGTCCCAGCTCTCCTTTCTGCTGCCTTTCACTTCACTCCTCTGTAGCGGTGCAGTAGGAAGCATGATCACTGTGTGGTAAACATAATTTTGTACAAATCAAGTCATAGTTTTTGTGACTGCTCCTCATATTGCTCTTTTTTAATAAAATATTACATTCCCGTATCAACATTGCAGGGCTCTTACGTAAAGTTTATAATATTGCAGAAATATGTATGTGACAATTACTGTCATTGATTGATTTGTCAAATGCAACACGAAACTTTGGATTTACAACAGCCCATAGTGATGTTTAAATGAGCTTATTTTGTCCCCGCAATGTCATTTGTAAAATACACAGAGGAAAGCAAAAGAAAATATGAGGAACCAGCGAATATTTGATATTACATGACCTTAATTCATAAACGGTTATTGGATTATCAAAACATTTACTTCTAATTTTTTTTGATCACTTACTCAGACTCAATAAACTAACTAATAATACTGGCACAGGGAATAAAATATATATTTTCAAATGTTTCTGTATACTGCAGTCTCCAGTGTGTCCATTCTTTTTAGGCGTTTGGAGGTTGAACCACTTATGTAGACTGCCATGTGGTGCACTGTCAGTGATGGTTGTCACTGATCCTGTTAAGTGGTTCCCAACTTGTGGTGTGGTTCACTTTTTCAACCGCGGGTCCATTCAGAGTGGGTCACGAGCATGTGGATCAGCTTATTTAAAGAACTATTTCCCGCTTTCTAGTGAGTAGCAGTGACCGAGACTGAGGAGAAACTAGCTGAACACAAAATGACACAGAATATTAAACCTGGGTTTACCTGCACTGAACAAAAAAGAAAAAATTATCTTTTATGGAGTACTGACCTGGTTTGAAACTTTTTTTCTCTTCATCATTTTCAGCACCTATTTGTTCTATTGATCTGTTCTATTTTTCAGTCCTGTTTACATGTTATGTTGTAAAACAGTTTTAGTAGCCCAAACAAGCCTGAATTAGATGTTAATGTATTTTAATGTGCACAATTTTGCTGCATTCTTTTATTGAACTTTAAGCCCCACTTGCACTTTTGTTATTTGTTTGTGAATTAAAATTGAAAGGGGCAGCATAGTGGTTAGCACAGCAAGAAAGTCCTGGGTTTGAATCGACAATGGTGGCTGGTCTCAGTTGGTCCATAATAGGCATATTGTGTGTGCCCCATATATGAACAAAGTCACAATATGTCCACCAATAGGAAAGCTATGTGTGCCTCTGTTAAGTACAACCTAATTATATAGGTTAGGTATTTATCTAGAAAGCAGAGAGTGCCGACCCACACACCACCCCTCTGTTCATTTTCCTTAAGACAACAAACAGATCTGCAAAGTGGTGGGCTTGAGGTGCAGGATTGTTGGCACTGCTGTAGGACTAGTTAATATTCTGGGAGAGCAGAGAGGGGAGACCGTGGCTCGAGGTTTTTGTCGACAGGACCTATTTGAAATTCACCAGGTCGAGGCACAAGCCGAACAGTAGTCTATCTTATCACAGAGAGGGGGAATAGGAGAAAGGAAGGGGAAGAGGTAAGGACAAATGGGAGATTCAAAGATTTGTCAGAGATAGTGTGTGATGGTAGAGAGCAAAACAGAGCAAATAAACTGCCTTGCCCAAAAACCAGTAGGAATGTTGATCTGGTGAGAGGATGAAGCAAGGGAATTTTCAGGGGAAACCATGAAGATCATTTTGAATTTCCAAGGGAATTCCAAACTTTTTTTAAAAAATGTATTTATTTTTAACCTCCACAAGGATGTGTTTTCAGCCTTTTTTGTTGTTTGTTTGTTTGTTAGTTGCAAGGATTTTTCAAAAAATATGTTTGGTGGAAAGCTAGACCCATAGGCCAAGGAGTAAGTGTTTAGTTTTTAGCCATGCTAATGGCATGTGTTGGTCTGTGGGTCGGTCGTTCCTCCGATTTGGTCCAGACTGAAATCTTTCAACAACTACTTTGATGGATTGCCGTGAAATTGTGTACAGACATTCATGGTCCCCAGAGGATGAATCCTACTGACTGCAAGAGAAATGGTCTACATTGTGCTAAGTAATGCTAAGTACCAACTTGTCAATAATCAGAACCATTCATGCATAACAATGAGTTCAACATTTCGAAAGTTTGCTGTAGCATGTCAACCTTTTGTTTTTTTTAATGTCGCGCCCCATCCAGGCTGTGATTGGTCGGTTCACGAAAAGTGATATTGACAAGCGCATCGACTTTATGAAAAGTTGAACATGTTTCAACAAAAGCCACCCAAGATGGCTAAATAGCCAGCCAAACCCAAACCTGTTTACCGTATCACTATTGACACACTTGAATGCATAAAAAAATACTGTTCACCCAAAGGCACATGAAATGCATGTTCATGGATGCACACACACATCCTCGTGCATATACACACAAACACACAAGACCGAGCCATTTCCCAGCATCCTCGGCGCATTAGACCCCTGTTAATCCTGCCGCGGTCTTCGGTTCAATGCAGCTACCGGTCACAGGCCAACACACTCGGCTTTCTCCAGCACTCTGTTTTAATTACTTTTCTCTGTTTTCTCTCCCCTTAAGTCTCCTTCCATCCCTCCCAGTTTCTCTGTTTTCCTGCGATTACACAAGAGGTGGCAGTCACAGCGGGCGGGCGGGGGGGGACAACAAGCTGCAGAGATGAGTGAAGAGAGTTTTCATTGGCTGGCAAGTAGAGCCAAGGGGTTTCAAAGGTCAATTCTGTGACGGCTGATATATTAATTTAATACAAACAAATGTACATGTCAGATGCTGTCAACATACTGTTTAGCACTGTATTACAGAAGCTGACAAACAGAAATATTCTGGATGTTTTTTATAGCAAGTAGAAAATGTACGCAAGTCTCACCAAGCATACAGGGCCAAGATGTCAATTTACGTGGAAGAACAAAAATTATTTTATAGTGTAGATTTGAAACACTTGAGCATTTTGCTTCCTTGGACACTTTAAGTTAATTGTGGGGCTGGGGTAATTTTATTTCTGTTTTTGCAAAGGACAATGAAATGGCCACCTGCAAAATAGCTCATTTCATGCTAATTTGGCATTGTCATAACTATTACAAATGTTCCCTCCGGGCTTAAAAGCATAATGTACGTATAATAGTGGTTACATGAGCTTATGTAGGCCTTACCTTATAGAGGGCAACAAAATATCATGATTTTGTATTGAAAATATTGAAATCCAGACATTTCTTCTTGAAGATGATTTATTCTAGTTGATGCTTCTGTCTCTTTTCTGAATTCATCAGGATAGTGTCGTGATTTGTGCCTCATACAGCCTGTTCTTCTGTATGAGATGTAACATACTCTTACACAGTTTACTATTCAGTATACTATTAAAGGAGGTATTCACAGTCCTATTTTACTATCTTCCATGTGTGCTTTCATTAGAAATCGACCCTTAATCCTACTGTTCCCTGCAGAAAACACAATTTACCCCAAATGCAGTTCACCACTGCATAAAACACGATCAGCATTTGCATAAATTCTGGATTATTGCAGAAAATGAGCTCTGTGGCAAACAAAGATTTATGATCCTTATACGTTTTGTTCAGCAAGATAATCTTCACACATGAACACCACTTTTTATGATTTTTTGAAGCGTAAATGCAATCACCAGAAGTAAAACGTTAACGTTACACCATGGTCGCATGACTTCAACATCACCACCACTAAGCTTCCAACTTGTAATTTGAATTTACGCTCTTATCTTTTCTACAAAAGCCTTTCAGAAAGTTTGAGTTAGAATAGTTTACAAGAGTGTGAGTATAAACACAACGAGGCTGTAAAAGTGGACGAGTGAGTAGATGAGTTTCTGTTTGGTGAGGTGTGTGTGTGTGTGTGTGTGTTTGTGTGTGTA
>LKNJ01001728.1:9372-84098 GCA_002120245.1 Maccullochella peelii
AAACCTCGAACAGAACCAGGCTCTGGGTGGGCGGTCATCTGCCTCGACCGGTTGGGTTGAGAGAGAGGAGAGGGGAGGGAGAGAGAGAGGGAGAGCATGAGGAAAGTGAACTTGCAGTAGCACAGCACTGTTCAGTTCTACATACAGATGTAAAGCAACAGTAGTGGAAATAATATTAATGTTAATACAAGTAATACTAATAGCAATATGGTAGTAGTAATAATGCTAGTAATAAGTCCAAAAGCAACAGTAGCAGCAGCGGCTGCCGAGCAGCAACACAGGGGCAGCAGGTGGCCCGCACCACAGGTCCAGGCTCCGCAGCTCTGCAACCACAGATCACGACTCCGCAGCTCAGAAACCACAGATCACGACCCGCAGCTCAGCAACTACAGATCACAACTCCGCAGCTCCGCAACCACAGATCATGACCCCGCAGCTCCGCAACCACAGATCAAGACTCTGCAGCTCCACCACCACAGATCACGATTCCGCAGCTCCGCCACCACAGATCACGACTCCGCAGCTCAGCAACCATAGATCCAGACTCCGCAGCTCTGGAGGCAGAAACGCTCGGAGAAAACAGAGAGAGAAAGAGGAGAGAGAGCAACAGAAGGAGAGAGAGAAAGAGGAGGGAAAGGGAAACAGTTGAGTTAGTAACAAGCATTAATGTGATACAAGTGCATACAGATGGAGAGGGAGAGGAGCTCAGTGCATCGTAGGAAGTCTCCCGGCAGTCTAACTAAGGCCTGTCTAGGCCCATAGCAGCATAACTAAGGGGTGGCTCAGGGTTCACCTGAGTCAGCCCTACTATAAGCTTTATCAAAAAGGATAGTCTTAAGCCTACTCTTAAATGTGAGGAGGGTATCTGCCTCCCGTACACAAACGGGAAGCTGGTTCCACAGAAGAGGAGCTTGATAGCTGAATGCTCTGGCTCCCATTCTACTTTTAGAGACTCTAGGAACCACAAGGAACCCTGCATTCTGGGAGCGCAGTGCTCTAGTGGGGTAATATGGTACTATGAGCTCTTTAAGATATGATGGTGCCTGACCATTAAGGGCTTTGTAGGTGAGGTGATTTCCACTCCTGTAATGCTGGCATCACCACACCAACAATAGTGGAAGCTACTGAGGAAGAAGGCTAAGTTATCCACTGCCTTACAAACCATTTACAAATCTAAAGTTTTGGCAGTGCCTTCGCAATAGGGTTCCTCCAGTATTGTTTTAAGATAGAAGTATGATACAGATTCTTTTTTGCTGAAGCTGCTGATTGACAATATTTTGCACAATGTTCAATATCTTTAAATATGACCACAATAAGTATTCACTGTTTTTTCAGAGAACTGTATTCTGGTCAGGGTGGAAAAGTCTCTCAAGCAGCATTTTACATAAAGGTTACTCACTGTTTACCTTCCTCCTGAAACCTGCCACCTCTTAGCCTTCACAAGTGCATCAATATCAGGTGTCAAATCCTGAGCAGTTGCCAGTTTCAGAATGTCATTTAAGTGCTTGTGTGTGAGCCTGGAACGCAGTTTTGTTTTATTGATGCTCATTACAGAAAATGCTTGTTCACAAAGGTATGTCATTCCAAACATGCACAAAACCTTTGCGACAAGGGCTGTCAATTTTGGGAAACTCCCGTAACAATGCCACAATCTTGTCTTTGTACCGATTCATGTCAGCATCAGTTCCAGTGGCACGCACATTTCTTAGTCTGGGAAAATGAGCAGGGTCATCATTTGACAGCTGCGCCTCCCACAAAGTCAGCTTCAACTGGAAAGCGCGTATGCTGTCATAATACTGTGTGACAACTTTGTTGCGGCCTTGCATCATTTTGTTCAGATTATTCAAATGTTCTGTAATATCCACCATAAATGCAAGGTCCTGCAGCCATTCTTCATCCTGTAATTCCGCCACTGGTTTTCCCTTTTGCTCCATAAATTGTCTAATTTCCTCTCGTAAATCAAAGAAACGCATCAGCACGGCTCCTCGGCTTAACCACCTTACTTCGGTGTGGTATGGCAGGCCATGGGTAATGTCTTTGTCAGCAAGAAGACTGTCAAACTGACGATGATTCAGACCTCTGGCTCGGATGAAATTAACAGTTCGGACAACCACTCCCATGACGTTATCCATTCTTAACGACTTGCAGCACAATGCTTCCTGGTGCAAAATACAGTGAAAAGTCCAAAAACTATGCCCTCCATTTGTGGCTTGTACTTTATCTCTGAATTTTGTCACAACGCCTGCCTTTTTCCCGATCATTGATGGCACGCCATCTGTAGCCAGGCTGACAGCACGAGCCCAGTCCACCCCGATTCTGTCCAGCACTCCAACAAGAGAGCTGAAAATGTCATTCGCTGTTATGGTGTCTGTCTGTCACCGAGGAGTTCCTTGAGTTGGTGCCGATGACAAAGTATCATCAACACCACGAATGAATATGGCCAGTTGAGCAACATCTGTAATGTCCGTGCTCTCATCAATTGCAACCGAAAATGCAACAAATGACTTAACTTTGTGCTTAATTTGGCTGTCCAAATCTCTAGAAAGATCCGAAATCCTTTCCGCTACAGAGTTTCTCGTCAGGCTGATGTTGGCAAACGCCTGTCGCTTGTCGGGGCACACGATTTCTGCAGCCTTCAGCATGCATGTCTTCACAAACTCACCCTCAGAGTATGGCTTTGATGAAGATGTTATTTTGTTAGCAATAAGGTAGCTGGCTTTCACAGCAGCATCGCAGATCTCTCGGCTATGACTAAAAACAGACTGCTGTTTCCTCAAACCTGCCAACAATTCATTTATCTTCTCTGTTCTCAGTTGTCCTTGCAAGTTCTTGTATTTTTCGCCATGATGAGTCTGATAGTGGCGCCGAATATGATATTCCTTGAGCACTGAAAGGTGCTCTGAACACACCAAGCATACTGGCTTCCCATTTACCTCTGTGAAGAAATAGGAACTTGTCCACTTTTTGTCTCCTTTTTGAAAAAGACATTTTCCACCGGCAGAAACAGTAGCCTAGCTTGACAGTGTTGTGTCCCGTAGCCTGTACGTTCAGCGTATCCAGCTTAGAGCCAGCTAATTGCAGGCGGAAGTTAGCCTTCAGTGCTTTCTGCCAGAAACCTTTGTGTGCCTGCTGCTCTTATTAGGACAGCGCGGCCCCCAGTGGACAAATCAGGAATAGCAGTGCATTTTATTGAAACATTGGAATTAATGACTTCTCTGAAATTTTCACACTTTGCAACATCATCCAGTGGGCCGGACTGGACCCTTTGGTGGGCCGGTTCTGGCCCGTGGGCCGTAAGTTTGACACCCATGCCCTAGACCATCGCTGGCTAAACATCATGGTTTGACAGAAGAGGCAAGCCCATAAACAAGTCAAGGTCAGACATGTTTGCAAGAACAGCAGGACAGAGAGGAGCGAACTATAAATGTGACAGCCGAGATTACAGCAAAAAAATTGAAAAGATGACATTAGACAAGAGTGTTGGAGAATTTTATGGATAAGAATGAAACCAAGTTACGATGATATAAGTATCCGCACTGCTACACTCGTACATTTTCGTAGGAGCTGTAGTTTTTAGTACTCAAACTTCAAAAATCACAAAGGTCTCCTTGTTCTGAAACTTTTGACCATATCACATAGTCTTTATCAACTATTTTCATTATTTTGATCATTTTGTTAAGAGTGCTCGTTAACATTTTTGTTGTCATACAGCCACAACATCATGGCATAACCTAAATACTGTGTACTGCCACAGGAACATAAAAATTATTATTATTATTCTGACAAAATAGCTATCTGAAGCTAATAGCTATGTCAGTGTTGCCAGAAGTCTTACCAAGGCACTGCAGGGTGAATAATTATATATAAAGCCTGATGGGGCGAGCTAATGGGCTTCAAAATTAGTTTTGGGTTATAAAGAAAAACATACTTAGAAAATATGGCTACTTCTAAGCCCATTTTCAAAACCATTGCTTCAATTCTTCCTTCCCCACAATCCCTAAGGCCCAAACAAAGGACACAGCAGGAAAAGACAAACTGTCCTCTCCCCACAACTGTAATCTGCAGCTCCAAAGCACACCATAAAATCCTGTCAGCCATCGTCATGATTTAAAGTGTTCTGAAACCTCAGCTGCATTGAAATGTACAGGATCACTTCCAAAATGGAGAAAGAAGTAAATACAAGACACTGAACCAAAGGATAGGCACAAACAGAAAGAGCTAGGGAAGACATGACAACGTTCTTCCTAAAGCTCTTGTCCAGCTTTCTCCGTCCCCCCTCAAACATGGTTAAACAAGGATCTGTTTTTGTTCCTCTTTCTAAAAGACAAGAAATGGACCCATCATTACAAGGTCAATGACTCACCAAAAACATGGAGTGACCACCAAAGATATGTCACCGTGACCAGATTTTGGTCATAATTTCATTATAAAGGTTAGAAATGATGCTAGGCCCTGACACAGCTCCATTTACACTAATACATTTTTTGTGCTTTCTTTTTTACGATTATTGCTTGGCCTTGAGGAGAGCAACATTTTTGGAGCAATTACTGGTTGTCAGCTCACTATGGCAGATTTCAAAGCAATTTCAGGGTAAACTGTGCTCGCACTCAGTTTGTGATGTGTTGAAGCCACATAAAAAGATTTCATACAGTCCCCGGCCCAGCAGAAAACAGCTTAGTGATTGAACAGCCATCATGACTAACTCTGCTCATGAGAAACACAAAGCAAAGAGGCCAATTATTTGTTGCTGTGGTACGGTATGCTTCACTATTATCAGTACTACCTCAATTTAGTTTGAATTCTTGATGGCAAAATTAAGTCAAACACCTCTTCTCCAACATATAGTGCTTTATCCCCCTAAAATGTTCTGCTACTTGCCTTCATCAGTGTGGTATCTGGGGTTTCCAGTTTTCAGCCATGCTACCGGCCTGGTTCCACGGATGACAATGTTGGTCTGTCAGTCAATCAGTGCACCACTTTGGTCCAGACTGAAATATCTCAAAAACGATTGGATGGATTGCCATGAAATTTGGTTCAGACATTCATGGTGCCCAGAGGATGTATCTCTATGAGTTTGGTGATCCCCTGACATTTCCCGTAGTACCTCCATGAGGAGTTGAGATTTGGTTGGATTGCCATGAAATTTGGAACAGACATTCATGTTCCCCCCACTGTCTCCATTATATGATTTGACCAGAGAGCAGCAGTTTATTTTGACACTGTTTAATATCCCGCATAGCACAAACAGTATCTTGGTTGCAATTCTTAAACAAACACATTAAAGGGATATGGTATTGATCAAAAATTTTAATTATCATACATACCCGATATACAAAACAACATTACAACTGTCAAAATTTAAAAAAAAAAAAAAATAAATAAATAAAAATACAACATTTACTCTCAATGGGCAAAACCCATTTACAAGAGAAAAATAAATGACCATAATGACAAGACATACAACATTAAAATCTACCTTGAGTCTTCTTTACGTCAAAATGAATAATAATTTTTAAAAAACTGAAAAATACCGGGTACTTGGTATGTCTTCCATCTCTATAATATTTATGAATAGCTCAAACTAATCTCTAAGTATATACAGTTGGCCTCATCACATCTGTCTAACTAAAATAAATATTATTTTCAGAGAATTTGCAGTTTTTTGAGAGCAAAAGTAATCCACTGAATATATATATATATGTTTTTCTGGAATAAATCATATTGGTTTTGTGTTCAGTCTTGATGGACTGTATTGAAACCCACACTGGTCTGCAAGTTGCTGTGTGTGCAAAATGAAAGCCTGCTGTTAATAACCCTCAAGAGACTGTGGTTTACAGCGGTTTTAATAATAACAGCTAAAGCTAACATAAAAAGTCCCAAAGCAAGTCTGTAGTTGCTGTATGTTTTTTCAGCTTGAATAAACAAAGTGGTTGCTTAATCACGTATATATATATATATGTGTGTGTGTGTGTGTGTGTATATATATATATATATATGTGTGTGTGTATGTGGTGATTTTCCATTTGCACTTAAAAAAACAAGATTATCTGAGGTCAATGGATAGTCACAGCTTCACTATCACAACTTGAGGACAGTTTTACACTGCAGGTTTTGTAAACCATGTCAGGGTTTGTGGTTAACCTCATCCTTGCTGAGATAGTGTCACACCTTAACCAGGCTGACGCAGCTGCTGTGTTTCAGAGAAGTGAGGCATCACTTTAAAGCACCAAAGTAGAGATATTAAAGATGTTGTTCTAACACATGCTGGAGAGCGCGCTGACATTTCCTGCAGTTCAGCATCAAAAGTTAACAGAAACTCAACAGCAAGTGGAGTCGGTGTGACTAGAAAAAGGAACAACCTTCAGCTTTCAGTTCTCACTTCCTTTATGCCTGAGCAGCATGATTTCACTGGCAACATCAGTTCCCGTATAAGACTACTCTTTTTCTTGTTTTGCATATCACTGGGAGCTTGGGGTGGTTATGATTTGGTTGAAATTAGTTGAAAAGTCAAATTCATACAGTCAGTAGGTGTTTACTAGAGCTGCAATGCAAATTAGTTGATTAATCAATTAGTCATTTTTTAACATGACAACCATTTGTTGGTTCCAGCTTCTCAAATGTGAGGATTTGCTTCTTTTCTTTGTCATGTATGAAAATAAATGAAATATTTTAGGGATTTGAACAATTAGCAATTTGAAGATGTCACTTTGGGCTCTGGGAAAATGTGAAGGACATTTTTCACTCTTTTTTGACATGGTATGGACTAAACGATTAATCAATTAATCACGAAAATAATCAGCAGATTAATTGATAATGAACATAATCATTAGTTGCATCCCCAGTGTTTATAGTTTACAGAGTAGTAATTGGGAAATCCTGGTCAGCCCATATCACTGTGGGCCTTTACTGTAGGATAACAATATTTAACCATGTCTACAGTACAGTAGGGGAGTAAAAGAGCTTTCTACAGTATCGTACTAAGACGGAGAGCAAAAAGCAAAAGGAAAGGGGTGTCCCAAAAAATATGCATTCAAAAGAAAAAAATACTGGAGCAGGATGCTGCCTACTGCACTAAAATAAGTGATACATTTTGTGCAGGTGAGCAGTGTTCAAGTACCCAAATGTTAAAGGAATAGTTCAACATGTTGGGAAATATGTGTATTTGCTTTCTTGTTGTGAGTGAGATGCTAGCTTAGCATAAGGACTGGAAGCAAGGTGAAACAGCTAGCCACACGTTGTATCTCATTTGTGTATTTTTTACTCAAACTGAAATGTAAAACAATTTGTGGTTTTGGGGGAGTTACTTGCTGAAAATATTTCTTGACGAACAGCAGTGTATCCATCCAAAAACAGGTACAAGTTGTGATTTTTTGGTCTCTGTACAAGCATGATGGTACCAAACCTGACAACCTTATCGCACCTGGCTGTTGTTCACCACGAAATAGTTCCAGACGTAACTGCCCCTAAAACCACGAATTATCATGTTTACGCTTCTGTTCGTGTATGCGTTAAACAAACAAGATACACTCTGTCAATCAGTGAACTTTAGAGGTGTTAGGTGTATTTTTGGACACAGCCATGCTAGCTGTTTCCCCTGCTTCGAGCCTGTATGCTAAGCTAGGCTAACCACATCCTGACTCCAGATCCGTACCTAACACAGAGACTACACAAAAAAGTGTATTGATGAAAATGTTGAACTATTCCTTAAGTTGTCAAAATTCAAGATTAGCAGACAGAGTTTAAGTTTTTTTTTAGGTTTTCTCAAAGGTTTATTTTATCACTCACTGTCCGGTTTAGCCATTTTACGGCATCAAATAAATTGATTCAATGAAATTAAGTTAAAATGGCCAGGACAACATCAGCCATTGATATTCAGTTAAAATGTATTTGTCCACGAAGGGCAATTGGTTATAGAGATATGTTTTATTGTTGTGGAAGTTAAATTAAATCAAAATACAACTGGGATGGAGGAGTTGGATGGAGGTCAGGCTTTTGTGACAAACTATGTGCTTCCATAATCCCTCTGAAGTTCTTTTATCTATGTACTATATGTATTTTTAATGTTATTTTTTGCTGCCAAATTGGCCGTTTTATTGCCTCCTCAGTAACCTCTCCCTTATTGAGGTGAACCACTCTTTTTTGGGCTGAAAGTGAAACCCACTCCACCCTTGGGTGTTTAGTTTACATCTGGCTTATACACAGACACCAGTGTCCTGCCTGTTCTCTCTTTGTTTTCTTCAACTGTGGTTTCTCCATTCTCCCTTCTCACTCCTCAACAGTTGACTGCTGTCATGACTGGGAGGAAACTAACTTTTCTCACTATCTCATGATAAATGTTTTGCTGCAAAGTATTTTTTGTAACATGGTAGAAGAAATGGAAAAAACTCAATTTCATTTCACACCTGCAAGAACGACCAAATGTCAAATGTTGTCATGACTGGAATCCACCTTGTTTTCCAATCTGGATGTATGATGCATTTATTGTGTGCTACAGGCATCAATTAACGTGACTCAGACAACACAATGCCAATGTGTGTTACACTTATGCCTAACTGAATAGATGTATGGTGCTGGAAATGAAAATGAGTGTCTGGCGCACCAGTTGCTGGTTTTATCCCATTTAGTGTGGCATAGTGGAAGACAATGGATGCAGCATCTTGGATGCCTCATGACGTCCCAATAAAAACACTAGTCTGTCAATTTTTTTTGCCTTCTAACCTAGTTTTACATGTTTTTTGACACTGATACTGTTCTGTCATTGATGTTAAAATTGCTGTTGGTCAAGTGGAACCATGGATGTACCATACAACGACCAGCGTAAGCATTGTTCTGAAAGTTTGATCTGTTCCTGATCTGTCTGTGTGGTATTTTGGTGTCCAGTGCAGAACACATGGTGCACACGTTCACGCACAGAGGAGCAAACAGGTGGGAGGTTCATTCAAATGAGACAGCGCAAAGAGAGTTGATGGTATTTTGGTGGAAAATGGGTCTTAGACTTTGCACTGAAAATAGACATCAAGTGACTTTACTTGCTCCTTGTTTGGGGTCAACAAAACTTCTCCACCGGATAGGGTGTTAATTAAAGTGTGGGAACATGTACTTATACCTTTTCAGGGTTTCTCTTCAATTGGAGATTTGCATGATTTAGACATTTTTACAACCCTTTCTGCTCAAGGACTCAACCATATAATAACCCATATAATAAAGTAAACCCATATAATATGAATAAACCTTGAAATACTTCTGAAAAGCGTCCATCACACAAGGTTTTCACCTGACAGCAGTGATAATCAACGGTCCCTGGAGACTGTGATCTCTGTTAGCCATGAATGTTTACTATCAAAGACACATCCTCCTTCTCCATCCTTTAAATCCATTCTTTATGGAGGTATAAAGAATGTCAGTGTGCAACCACATAAGGAAGCAATACGTTCTGTCTCTCTGGTTTGTGAATGTAGGAGGCAAAAGTCAGCACATATTCTTTCCTGGACAAAGCAAATTTTCAGGCTAAAGCTAAGCTACAGTAACAAATTCTTATAGCTTTAATGACAGCATGACTGTGTTATTAGTAAACCTACAGAAAGCCTTATTTGAGAGTAACTACGCATTATGCACTTACTGTATTCAATATTCAGCTTGTCATAGTTCCTTTCAGCAACTCAGTACAATAATGAAGAGCTTTACTTCAATGGGGCCATTCACTGACTCTAGTATTCCCTGTTTTCGTGTTTGTCCCAGCAGCCCTTATGACTGCATGACTGTTAAACAAGACCTTCTCAGACAGCAGAGTGTTTTAGTCATGAACTATTAGTCATTTCACGCGATGTGTTTGTTTAGACAGCTACAACACTGGTTGCATTTGTCTGTTTTTGCTCATGATGTCTGGTGATGGTAGAAGTCTGTTTATCTCACATTTCAAATGAACAAAGGTGAAGTCTGTGTGTTGTTGACTGTTGATATCTTCTGCAGGATTTGTGGGGTTCCACCCATCCTGTCGGTTTCAAATGAGAACACACTAAGTAAACACCATCAGGCAATGACTTTTTATAGAGGAAGTGATACTTGGTCTGCATGTAAAGAAAAAAAATATTTTTATTAACAACCTGGTCTTACTTTTGCAATGTAGTTTTGGCTATCATAATGGTCTGGAATGATACCAGCTTCATTGCTGAATAGGTATTTTTAGGATTTTATTGAAACTACTACTTTTATCAATACTGTTTATTGGTTCCTTTTGATTATTACTGTGCAAGAAAAAGAACATTAAGAAAATAATTAAACAAATGTCAAGAGATTTACTGCTGGACAGGTGCCGCTGGCCAAACACTTGCATACAATTAGCTCTAAGCTGCTATTAGCTTAACAAGCTCCATATGGTTGTGTAAAACATACCAGCTGTGGATAAAGATAGAATCTGGAGTTGACTGCAGGGATAGCAGTCAAAGTTGTCGCATTTATCCAAATTTATATTAACAGTTCAACAGGTGTTATGATAAATTGCTCATGCAGTCTCCCTTATTGGTGGGTTTTGTTGCATTTATGGTAACGAGCTTTGTTGTTGTTGACTCTTGTAAAATGTATTCAGACCTTTATGAACTTAGACACTCAATACTTTACATAGTTTTGTTCGCACAAATAGAAGAACACAACCTTAAAAATACAGGTTTTTACTTAATAATCTAGAACCGGGCCGCATTCAGAAGCAGGTTTCCAGGGGCATCTTTACTTGACTCTACGTAGTGATAGCAAATGACCACCTAAGTATCGGTAAACCGAATGGCACACCATTTTTTGATATTCGTTTGTACCAAAGCATATCAGGTCGGTGCCATAAACCATATTTGATACCATGCCCTAATGCTACTGTAAGAGGATGCAGCACATAGCTAGCTTATACAAGAAATTGGACAGGGTTAGTGTCACAAGCTGGCCTATTTATCAAACCCACATATTAGGCACTAAAAACAAAGACAAACATAATCAGTCAGTTGACAGAAAAATGAATCAACAGCAATTTGAATAACTGGTTAATGTCAGACAATGTAATATTTTGTGAACTGCGGCTACTATGTCCACAAGTGACAATTATAGGGTAATGGTAGATGCTAAAAAATAAAGACCAAGTAAAGCTGTAGCAGCTAAAGGTGGGTGTGTTAATTGCTTTTGAATTCACTTTTTTATTTGTAAGAAGAGTTATGAATTATCTTATTTTGTAGTTCAAAAGTTACATAGTCATGCTTTTAAGTATCTTTTTAATCAAAACCTCCGCTTGTTCCAGCTTCTTAAATTTATGGATTGCCTGCTTTTCTCTGTTTTATGTCATTGTTAATTGGAGAAAACAAACAATTTGAGAACCTCACCTTCTACTCATTTTAATGAGTAATTGTTTTACTGTTTTCTGACATTTTATAGAATAAATATAGACTAATTTATAGAATAATTGATTAATCAAAGCATAACCATAGCTTAACCTTAAATGTGCCTGTAGTTCTTGTTCTTGTTGGAAAACAGTATTTTCCTTGAAGGATCACACACAAACAGCATCTGATCTCCATGTGGGGGATTTCTGCAGCAACATCTTTGTAGCACAAGATCTGAGAAACAGCCTGCTCGTTGTTGTTCACGTACATCTGACACTAACATCCTTCCTTTCACTCAACATACCTCTATTGCATGTATTTGCTTCTCTTCCCCTGTCCCCTTGTGGTTTGTCCTATAGCTTGTTAAACCAACATGTAGGAGCTTTGCTAACCAATCAAAAGCCAAAAGGAGAAAAGATCATTGGTATAAAAACCTCTACAGTACATCCACACGCCTGTGTCCAGCTGTTTATCGTCTCGGCCTGCTCATTATAGCGAATTTTATCAGCACACCAAAGCCAGGCTGCCTGTCTGCTTTCCTTCTGCCTCGAAGAGAGCCCATTACTTTTATTCTTGGAAGTAGCACAGCAGTTTGACCCCAGCTACACTGTGTGGCTTTTGGAGCTGATGCTCTGAGGGAGAGAAAAAGGCTGGGTGTGTTTGTGTAATTATTCAGTATCAGGGCTGCTGATGAGTTGTTCCACATCCACTGGCACTTTTGTAATGAGTATTCATGGTAGACGATAGTGCTTAATGCAATATGTGAAAGAGTGAGATCTGCACACTTTCTCCCATAAAGAGGTTTGTATCTAGAGAAAACAAAGAAGAATCAACCACAAGAATAACGTGAGGTTTGATTTTCTGTGCCTTCCTTATGTGTGTATTCATTCCAGCAATGTGAATCTTCAATATCAATATAAAATATCATATACATTTCAGTTTTGTCACTCTCATTCTCTATGTAGACCAAAGGCCATTGTTTTGGTACTAATGAAGTACAGAGTTGGTCAGCATGACTGGAAACACAAATAAAAAACATTCACCATCAGTATATAAACAGCAGCACTCAAAAAGTTTTGGCAAACAAGGACCACAAGAGTGGTAATCCCCTTCTCTTATAGTGATTTAAGGCCTCATTATTCTTCAGACAATGTACTTTTCTGATG
The DNA here is from genome assembly GCA_002120245.1 of Maccullochella peelii. NCBI lineage: Eukaryota > Metazoa > Chordata > Actinopteri > Centrarchiformes > Percichthyidae > Maccullochella > Maccullochella peelii. The sequence continues at coordinate 21,899 of LKNJ01001728.1, forward strand.
GTCTAACAGTGTCAGAAAACCCCCTTTCCAATGGTGGAATTTGAGTAGTTTTGTCCGACAATTTGTGTAACTTTCTAAAATAGACAATCAGACAGTCACGCCCAGTTTACTCAGCAACTGACCATTTTCGCACACATGTGACACTATGCAGGATTTGAACCTCATTCTCACTACGTCAGTCACTTTTCGTGTTTACATGCCTTTGTGGAGAGACCGTCTCAAAGCATGCGCCTACATCTGTCAGATCCATCACATCAATTACTACAGACTCGCAAAAAACAAAGAGTTGCTGCAGACAGTTCTACCGGTTACGATGATGAGGTTATGGTGACATTGTAGTCACCACTGTAATTGATGGCAACATAGGCCCGATGCCTGACACGGAAACACACACAAGTGGTCAGACAGGTTGTTAACAAACCCCCAGGTTAGTCAAACGTTTTTGGAGGGAAGAACGAAGGTTAACAGTAAATTGATTGCCCACACTGTCAGTTTTAAACATCTAACACAGTTTACAAAGTGACTTCCTCGTTCAACTTTGACCTGTTCACTGAGGGGTTATTTGCATTGTTGTTGGTGCAGTCACTCAGTAACCTCCAAATAAATTGGATTAGATAATCTGGCTAGACTGTTAGCTTGTGTACAACTTTGTAAACAAGTCATTGGACCTATTTTTAATGATGTTGATACAGATATATAAAATAAAGCAAATAAAAAGCAAGTACTGTAGCAAGTCAAGAATACAAATATAAAATAGAGAAATTAGTGTTAAAAAATGTGAAGAAATATTATAAAATAAAATAGATATATATATATTTTATGAAAATGAAGAGCTGTACATTTTGTGCAGGATATGCAAAATATTAACTAAGGGATGTGCAAAGGTTCACAGTGTGGAGTAGAAACAATGCAGTGCAGTGTACAAAGATCCAAGAGATGTGCGATAACGTAATGCATTGATGCAGTCTTGAGGCTTATGTTAATATAACGTGTGTCCATTGGTGTACATTGATCACACACTGATCAATGCCTGTTGTGTTGTCTCCAGGAACTTGAAAGGTCATTTTTAACATACAGTAGGTGATCACTGTAGGTGAACATTTCACCACTGTTTGCCAAGTTAATGGTGTTAATCACACCCTTTGCCAGTTTTTAATGAAGCCATAGGAGATATTTGACTGTGATCTTTGTCTCTGTCACCTGCCATGGAAAGCAATGAGCTTTTACTTCTTTCTCCCTTTGATGAAAATGATCTGTAAATACTGTCCTGAATAAGATGGAGTTGAATTTCACACACTAGTGTCTGTGTACCAGCTTCAATCAAATTAACTTTAGAGGACTGCCACGTAAGACAGTCTTTTTATATTGCAGAGCAAATTGTCTGCAGTAAAAGGGGTGAGAAAGCTGGATTATGTTCCATTACGATCCCCCTCAATGAATAATACAATAGAGCCCCCGGGACCAAATGGAGATTGGGCTCATCTTTTCATGTCCGTCTTGCATTTGTGCTCAGGGATCTGCTGCCAGAGTGTGTCTCCTGCCTGGTCAGTAATTCAGCCACACACAGAGGCAGAATAAGGCCAGTCCTCATGGTACCACTGATCCATACATCTGTAACACTGAACAGTTCGTCCAGGGACATCTTGGCATTTGACAACCGACTCCTTCATCCCCAGACACGACAAATGTCACCATTTCCTCTTACAGGCTAACATGGAGACAATGCATTTTTGTTGTAAGGTGACCTTTTAGGAGACATCAAACAATAATCCTTTTTTCCCCCTTCTTTTGTAGCACTGTGCAAGCCGTCTTTCAGAAGAGCAGTAACAAAAGTGCAGATAAAGAAAAGTTTGGTTGCACCAGATAAGATTTGTATGAGATAAGTAACTAACGATGAATCAAATTTGATACAATCCCAATAAAGGCATTGGGTATTTTTTTCCATCTCTGTCTCTTTTTGTTATCAATGCCCAACTCCATCAACATGAAAGACTGCAATGCTGATCCAATATTTAATTTGGGAGAGATTATTCTTTTTGCAATCAAGCCAGGCAGTATCAGAAAATCACACAGGGATGTCAGAAAGCAAAGAAAGAAGCTATGAATATCATTGAAGCTTCGTCTGACTTTGCACTTTCTTCAAAGCAGAGGTTCAGTAGGCAAGTGTAGTATAAGATAGAACAAGGTCTCACACATCAGGCAATTACTGTCATTACTCTGAGCTTGCATGGTAATGGTGAAGGAACTCCCCGGTCTCTGTCAGACATATTTATAGAGATTGCATGTTGTCTATTGTTTGTACTCACGAGCAAATGTTCTTGAGCCCAAGTGGTTGTAGTAATTTCTCAGTTATGTAATCCATCAGTTGAATTTAGTGTGCACAGACAGCCAATAAAGAAAAATTGGAAACAAGAGTTTCTATCGCAACATTTCAACCAACAGCTAACATTCTGGACCCTATTTTAATCCTGCAAGCCCAACGATGTCGGTAGGTCATAGACGCAGATGTGGGTCAATTAGTACAATTGTGATAGTAACAAATAATTTTTTTTTTAAAGTATTGTGAAGCGGTTTATGACAGTATTTCCGTCATAATCCTACTTTATTTCAAGTAGATCCTACATTGTGACACAGCAGCGTTTGCACCGTGATGCACTTCAAGAATAAAACATGAACTGCTGAATTTTTTGAAGTTAGAAAGGAGGCTGTGACACACAGGATTGATGAGCTCCGGTAATCTGATGTCTCTCAGAAGAATCCCAAGTTATAACAGACCCATCTGTGGTTTTTTTGTAGCAGCCTGGTGTCATATGCATGTGTTTTTACAAGGTAAACACAGTGGACAGTGGTGCACACTGCGCTCTGGTGCAGCATATCTCCAATTAGAGGCTGCAGATTTATCAACATATGTGTCCTGCTGCCTTCAGATAGCTGCAGGGATTTAATGATCTGAAGGAGAAACTTTTCACACAGTCTAAAGCAGCTGTGGATGACAGGTACTGTTATATTTAGAGAAATGCAGACTGCTTTACCAGCATTCCTGCTTTAATCACATTAAACGATATTTTTTATACCAATCTAAACACATCTACTGGTTAGAGAGTGTTTATTTAAAATAGTACATTTACATTTTAAGCATTATTTTGTTGTTTCTGCGCATTTGCTCCAAGTATTTCATTTGTTCTTGTTGATAAACAAGAGGTAGCCAAACCACCAAAGTCACCAAAGTGGCAGCTGAGTGACATTGCAGCAGAAACGTCTAGGACACATTTTACGAAATACCAAAAATCTGTCTTTGCACTGCCTCATTTGAATGAACCTCCCACCTGTTTGCGCCTCTCCTCCCACCTATGCACGTGTGCTCTGTGATGGGCACCAAAATACTACTCAGACGGGCAAAGAGAGTTTCAAGGTCAGAAAAATATCTAACTGTCAGAGGACTGCTTGTTGATCTGCCACAAAAATAGGACCCCTCCGTGTGGATTCACCCCTTGTCACTGCCTACCTCTCCATGCTGACATGTCTGCCAGCTAGAGTTTGTAAAATTAAACTAAGAATAATATTTAATATTAGATTTACGGTCTAAAATTGCCCCATTACTCTTTATGGGATTAACTCATAACATTTTAAAAGGGTACTCCAGCGATTTAATATTGCACTTCCGTAAGGTTGGAGATTAACATTTTTAAATGAAGAACTTTTTATCACTAGTAAATGGCAAATTTCCCATAATGTGATCTGTAGCATCTTTTCATGAGGCTCTTTCTGTACTTCTTTCTTTCTAAATGTTGAATTGACCTTGAAGTATTTTTTTATAATATATATTCTAATATATAGGGGTATAAAATATAAAATGTCTAGTGATAAGTGGTAAAAAGTGAGGGAATATAGGAATGAATGAAAAACTTCAGTCATTGTGGGATTGTCTTTAACTTTGAAATGTCGCAGTTGCAAATTGTGGTATATTACATCATTTTGTTTATATAATATCCCCTGTTTAACTTTACTAAACTCACCCGACACACTATGTAGCATTGAAACCTGAGCTGAACCACTCTGCCTTCACTGTTCTGCCTTGAGTTCTGCACAAGAAGTAGCTCAGGAAACAACCTTTGTTATTGCTAGGCAACGGCACAGTCAGCTGCTACATCATTTAGCTCATTTAGCTAATGACATTAGCTAATGTCATCCGCTAATATCATTAGCTGACTAACGAAGAAAAACCCTACCTTTTTGTCAAGGCACTCCCGGCCTGATGCTATTTATTATATCATGACATATCTGATGGTGAATCAAGACTGAGCAGAAACAAATACCTACTATTTGCCTTTTTCTTTTTTCATTTGGTTGCTATATAATAGTACTTTCACCCAACTGGACAGCAAAAGCAAGATACTCCAAATGGATAACACTGTTGAAAATAGTGTAAAAGCAATATGTAAAATGGTTTGTCAATTAAAGTGATCGGAAATGCAATAAACGTGTTCTATGTGGTCATGGCCTCAGACTGTGTTTTACTTTGTTGTGTCCTATTTCTACCTGCTGACCTAAATTACACATGGATGATTAAAGTTAAATCTTATCTAATCACCCGCTACCTTTTTCTCCCCTCTTCTCTTTTTCTATCCCAGCGAGCTTTTAGGTCCAGACTTTACAGAGACCTACTACACAGAAAATGGGCAGCTGGTGACTGTGGCCAATAATAATTACACTGTAAGTATGAAGCAACAGGCATCAGTAAGTTTGTAGGAAGTTGTATTTCTTCTCCCCCCTCTTTTTTAACTGCTGCTTACTAGCACACTCCATCATTAAGGGTTATCATCCTATTATCGCTTTCTTTCTAATGATGACATTGGTTGACGTCAGTCATTTCTTAACCCTACAAGTCCTAATTCTAAAACACCCTAAACTACACCTTAACCTTAACCTAATCCTAATATTAATCTTAACACCACTACCAAGTTCTAATCCTAAACTAGACACTTGAAGGGCTACATCATGCATACTGCATGTAACTGCCAATTCTTTACCAAACAATAACAGTGTTTTACATGTTTTAGATTTTTGAAATAGCTTGTCCTACCTACTGTATCATCAGGCAGCCATTGGTTGCCATTTGTTTCAGTATGGTATTAAAATCAGCTTGAAGGCTTATAACCTTTTAATATATGTATTTGATTTGGCATTTTATGTGGAATTTAAGGACATCAAAAAGGATTGCATATTTCAAGAGGACTGCAATCATTTAGGATTTACATTTGAAATAATCCCTTTATGATTACATTATTGCATATTTACAGTATACAACTATGATCTTACCACTGAATAATATTAATTTTCTTCTTGTTTTATAGTTTTGTCTCATAGTAGAAATGCAGCATGGATATTATATGAATTGAATGTTGTTTTTCATCTCAAATTAACAGACGGTGCAACCTAAACTTTAAAATAAATTATTGCAAAACTGTGAGTTGGACTTTTTTTAGAATTAGGACTTGTAGAGTAGAGAGTTGAATTATGCCCTAATTTTAGCTCATTTCAATTGAAAATTAAAATTTGTATAATGGCAGGATTCCCCCATGCCACTTTTGTGAAATCGATCAAAATCAATTTTTATGAAATTTCATTTAAAAATTAATTTTCATTTTCATTGTAAATAAGCTAATGTGAGGACATACTTCAAATTCTAATACTATAGTCCATTTTGCAATTTAATATTAGATCGCCAATTCAAAAATGAAAAGTTATTTCCCCATTCCATTTCATTAACGTTATGGCAGTGTTATGTTTAAGAGTAAACTGAAAAATGATTTGTCATTAATGTTTTTATTTTAGTTTTGGTTGTAATTATGACTTTTCAAAAATTTAAATTGGATCCTAAAATATTCATTGTATTTTTGGTCACACATGTCATGCACACACAAATGTAAAATATAATTTCAATTTGATTAAATGATTTCATTTTAATATTGGCAGCCACACTCTTCCATACACTAGCTAAATGGTGGTGGTTGTTAACTCATTTTGTTAATCCAGGATTTTCTTATTCTACAATGAGCATATTCAGAGGAAAGGAGTGGGGTTAAATTATGATAAACAAATTACAAACAATTACATTTTAACAGGGATTTCATAAAATAGTACAATAAGGAAAACAGTAAAAATGGTTTTCTACCAAAGTCTGTATGTGAAAAACTTAAATTTCAAATTTTAAACCAAAATCTTTACTTCAGGATCCGAACTATGGCTCTAGTGCTCCATTATTCCATGTGTTTCTGCATGTAATTCAGGGATGAGTTTTAGAGTACATCAACATCCCTTTATCTTCACATATCAACTAAAAGCACAGCATGGCTTTAAAAAATATTAGTTCATGTCCAAACTGAATGCGACGCGAGCCAGCATCAGCGACAAAATCAGTTTGATTGAATTGTTTTCTATAGAAATGTCCTAACTGCGCTGCGTATCTCTACAATACCTCCTCATTTCATTACAAAAACCTAAATAAGGTGGCGACTGGCTGGAGGGAGATTGCCAGGGAGCTGGAAGTTTGTGGTAAGAAATGTATTTTTGTATGTTTTCTGTCAGGATGCTCAGCAGAGCTTGCTAGCTAGCTAGCTTTTACAAAGTGGAGATGGTGGCTAGTATTAGTATACTAGCTAGTATATAGTATTGTTGTGAATATGACTAGAGAATTATGTTCTCCAGTGCATTACAATTGAAAATTGATATCAAGGTCTCTTGCTACATGTTTGCTGTCATGGGTTGCTAACCATCCATCTAGCTAGCTACTGTTAATCAGTTGGTGGAGCAAGTTCAGCACAATAATATCGCCTGTCAGAGTTCAACAAGGTTATTAATTTAATAATTAATTAATTATTTGGCCTAATCCTCTCCAAGTCTGTTTTGGTTTTGTTGTTTTTGTTGTTTTTTTCCACTTCACATCAACATCTGTCTGTATTTTACTGTAGCTAATGTAGTCTCATTGCATATTTCCATTAACCCTTCATGTGCTGAGTTTCTTAAAGCAGCACTAATATTTCTCTGATTTATTTATCACTATTTTACTAAAAATATTGCACAAACGTATCCCGCGCATGCAGCAAATGCCTCCTGACCACCGCGGTTTGGATGGTCATTCACTGACTGCAGGTTTTCACCCTCCCACGGCAGAATGCAGGCTGCCACAACCAGTGTGTCCACTTTCTCCACCAACATGTGTATTTTACGGAGTATGATCCTCCATCTTGCCGCCAGCATACCAAAGGCCTTCTCCACTGTCATGTGAGCCCTTGACAGCCTGTAGTTATATGTGGCTCTGTCCCGAGAGAAGTTTCGTCCTCCAAAGGGTTTCAGGAGAAATGGCTTTAGGGGAAATGCTGCATCAGCCATTATGACATACGGCACCTCCCCTAGGAACTCAGCATCTGGCAGGGGTGTTGGTGGTGATACGTGGAGGGCGTTGTTCTCCAGCCCCCTGCGCAGGGCAGAGTTTCTGAACACACCACCATCACTGGTTCTGCCAAAATTTGTGTTACCAAGAACTTCCAAGAATGCCCAGCAGTACAATTGAGCAGTACATTTATAATTGAAAAAGAAGCTTCCACTCCTAGGTGGGGCTGTGATCGCTATATGCTTCCCATCAAGCGCTCCATTGCAATTGGGAAATTGCCACTTCTCCCAGAAGCCCCTGGCCACCATAGTCCAGGTTTCTTCGGTTGGTTGAGGGAGGAAGCGGTGCATCATGTGCTTTTCAATGGCCCTGGTGGTGTCCAGGATACAGTCTGACACTGTTTGCATCCCCATTCGGTAATTGTAGGCCATTGAATGCATGGAATCCCCTGATGCCATGTATCTGCAAAAGACATACATAGGTTTAGTTACTTGGTCTTTTCTGTTAAATAATAATCTTTTTTTTCTTTTCTTAACAGATCCTGAGCAATGCAGAAACAAGTGAAAATCTCTGTGTGACACTTTCAGCAGAATTCGGAAAGATGGTAGGATCATTTGTAATGTATGCAGCGGTGGAAGAAGTATTCAGATGTTTTACTTAAGTAAAAGTAGCAATACTAAAAATACTCTGCTACAAGTAAAGGTCATGCATTCAAACTCTTTTACCTAAGTAAAAGTAAAAAAGTAAGGCCAAAAGAAGTGATTATGCAAAATAGTCCATTTCAGATTAATATATATTATATTACTGGATTATAATTATTGATGCATGAATGTGTTCATCACTTTATTGTTGCAGCTGATAAATGTGGAGCTGATTTTAATTACTTCATATATTGCTGGGTAGCTTAACCTATATTGGCTTACAAAATGTAGTGGAGTGGAAGTATAAGGTATCATAAAAAAGAAATACTCAAGTAAAGTACCTTTTTACTTAATTACAGAACTTGAGTAAATGTACATAGTTACTTTCCACCACTGAGTATATGTGCATTAGGAATAATTGCTTTTTAAGGAAATGAGTAGGTGGCTCTTAAAAGAGCCAGGCCTTCTTGGATGCTGCAGTCTTCCTAGTTTTCTTTTGGTGAAGATCGCTGGCCTTGCTATGCTTTGTGCAGACTAGAGCTACTTAAGAGAAACTGTGTGTGTGTGTGTGTGTGTGTGCGCGCTTGTGTGTCATTGATAGAATACATACTAAATAATAATGTGCGAAGTGTATAATCTCTAATCTCATAATCTCCCGCTTGACATGAGTGTTTGTTTATTTTCAGTTCTAAAAGCAGCCGTGACCAGGGAGATGTAGTGAGGATAGAGGAGGAGGAGGAGGGAAGAGAAAGGCCTGGAGACATGGAAGTGGAAGATAAAGATGAGGATGAGAGGAGAGTAAATATGGAAAGTGGGGAGAGAGCAGAGGGGGAGTTGAAGGGAAATGGTGGGGAGGAGAGAAAGGTGAGAGAGCAGAGAGATGAGGGGGTCCACTCCTACAGTTTTAAAAGAAGGAAGTGACCAAATCCACCACAGAACCCCTCTACCGAAGACCTATATGAAATTCTTAAGACACCTATTGAACCCAATAACCCAGATGAAATGTTTTTGCTAAATTTACTGCCCGAGTTTAAGCAAGTCACAACTAACAAGGGCCAACTGAAAGCACTGAATGCTGTTGGCCACAATTTTATATTGGGATAGCAACCAGGTTTTTAAGCCTCCCACCCAAGCATACCGCCCCATCCCACCCCACCACAGCCCTTACTATTTCAACAACCCAAACAACACCCCTTATGAATAATTAGCCTGTCTTTGAATTGTTATTTATTTATTGCTCTTGTATTCTCTTCTGTATTCTTGTTATTTATTACTGTCTCTTAATGTATCTGTTATTACAAGTTTGATTGATCAGTTTAATTGCTCAGATTTACTGGAAGCATTTTGTATGGAATAAAAAATACAACCTTATTATCTAAAGCTTGTGTCTTTTTCATTTACCTTAATGTGACAGCCAACCTCTGCTTAGCCTCAATTGGCTCTCTGTATGAAGTCCTCTGTTTACAAAGGTCCTGGCCTACAGAGGACAACACCTCTTCTAATTGGGCAACACTCATCTTGAAATAATTGTGGTATCGTTTGCTGTCAAGTGCCAATTCCTGCACAAGGTTATAGTAATCCCACTGCTGCTCTAGTGCTTGGTTGAGACATGGACCCATTGCCTTGTCCTGCTGGAGGTTCTCTGATGGAGGAGTAAAATAGCAGCCACTTTCCTTTTTTTCAACTCCTGCTGTCTGTAAAAGGGTCCTGTTTGAAAACAACAAAGACAAATTCTAATATCTTTTTGGGTGAAGTTAAACATTTTAATGGTAGAGGGTGAGCCTCCTCTACCCACACCCCTAGTTACACACACAAATCTCTGGTCTCATAATACAAGCTAGCTGAACTGGAGTAACCTTGTCAAGGTAAATGACCATTGCTAATAACAACGTACTTGCTGTTGGATATATTGTATGCCATTTCCAGTAAAGAAACATCTAAATATCACAATATAAAACGTGTGTTTTCTGTTTTAAAAAGTAACGTTACAAACGTAGGAAGATAGCAAGTACTCACCCATCTTTTACTTGAGTGGTTACGTCTCCAGTCTGATCTCGAGCGCACAGCTGATAGGTACGTGGTTGTTTACATGACGTAACAGAAGTGCATATTTAACGGATTCTGTGTAGACAGAGAGCGTCTGATGTTACGCGGTGCGAGGCGATAGTTGGATGCTCGCTTGCTGTTAGGACACGGTGTAAGTTGTGTTAGTGTTAAATGTTTAAATTGTATTGTGTGAATAAGTATTGGCCGATGGAATTTTGTCCAACAACAGCTAAGATTAATAGAATGTAGGAAATCACTAAATAAAGTGCAGTGCTTGATAGAACAGATTGATGGAACGAGAATTCACAAAGTAAGAACATTTAAGCAGCTCATTACAAAATAACTCTAGAGTGCTTTAAATACTGCAGAGTGAAATCCTTTTTCTTTAATCATATTTCTTACGACCACACGGGAGACGTCATAGTGGCACGAGGCCGCTGCCATAAGTGATGCATAAATTATGAAGCACTTTATTAACGCTGTCGGCCATGTGTCAGACAGGCTGTGTGTGGTAGTTCTGTGGGCAGGGCTTTTCAGCCAGATGTGAAGATGTGCTAAAGCCCCAAACCAGCATCACACTGTTTGCAGTGCTTTCAATTCTGCTTTCAATTCTGCACATGCACACACACACACACACACACAAACACACACACTTGCATAGCACCTCATAAAAAACAGCTTTAATAGAAAGACATGCAACAACAGACACACAAATGAATTTAAATACATGTAAAACTGTTGTGACAGATATATCATTTCACACACTTTAATACACACTGACAAATGTACTGTATCCATAAAAACACATTGCGCCATTAACATAATGCACACCCCTGTTTCCACACATTTGAACTTGCCCACCTAACGCTCCATCAACTTTCGTGTTTAACGCCCGGTTTTGAGTGTGAACTTATCCGAATTGGCATATTTCAATGGTCTAATAAATAGTGTACTGAATTCCCACAAGGTCATTTATATACCCAGAATTAATGGCTATAGGGTAAAACTGATGCAAACAAGTCAAAGGCCACAAATTTTGATAAAAAACATAATGTTTGCTGCTCGTCTCTAAGGACCCTACTTTCCTCAGAAAAACCAACCTGGATAGTATATTTTTAAATGTAGCAACATTTATGATAAGTTTAACTTCTAATCTGCATAAATACCCAAATATTTATGAGATAATTGTATTTTTTCTTGGTTTTACTAATGTTGAGATTTGAAATAGAGAAAAAAAAACCTTTTGGCCTCTTTAGTCTTTCATCAACAGTATTTAGTAAAGTTACAATCCTCTACAAGATGTCCATTGAAGTCACTTGATTTCAATCTTTAAAGACTCCAGTTGTCAGGATCTTTGCAGATGTCTCGCATCTCAAGAGTTTTTGATGATCAGAGGTGGTTGAACATCCTGATTGGCCCTTTGATCAACTTAGCTGTTAAGTGCTACATCATAGGAACCAAATCATCCATTTGTCCTCAGCAGACTTTTGGCTGCAGTGCTGCATGACCAATTATGTGCACTTATCTTGGTTAAATAATGAATAAGTTCTTCAAACAAATAAAGTTGATCAGAATGAATGGTTAGTTTAATCTCCCACAATGTACCACCTTCACTTGCTTTGGAAATAGGGTAGTACAAGTACAAATTTGGCCATTTGACGTGTATACATTTTATATAAATGTTACCTTTTTCCTACACCACATATCATGTAAGATTGTTAACTTGTTAATAATATTAGTAATAATGCTAAAGGCTCTGTCTCTGAACATAGTGCATGCTGAAGTGTTAGCATGCATGTAGGCTATCACAGCCATCTCAATCATAGACAGCCTTGCACCATGCTTGTTTGGGGGGTCCTGTCCTGAATCCAGATCTATTGAGTGTGGAGTCCCACAGCGTTTTGGGTCCTCTTTTCTTTTGATTGCTTAAAGGGCTTTTACACTGCTGCATGGTAACTCGCAACCTCCAGTCATTTCAATGAGGGGAAGGCGGCGAAGGGGAAGCAGTTTCAATCACAGCGGCAGGACTGGACTGGGACAAAAAATCTGCCTGGCATTCTGGCCCAGACTGGCCCACCACAATCGATCACACACCACCCATCTTCACGCTATATGTATACTAACCAACCATGCTACTCCCTAAAAACATGTGCCTCATACGTGTAAAGAGTATGAGTATGTCAGGTTTTTATCAAAGTAATATATTTATATAAAAGTAATATATCAGTCACTCTATTTATCAATCATCAATCTTGTTATACATTTATATGAGATTAGAGCTAAATTTGTACTGTTCATCTCTCTTGTATAAACATGCAGTCATTTCCCTGGTGCTTTTATTTTCAGTTGTACAAAACTGTATAATTGATAGGAATAGAAATAATAATATACTTAGAAACGAATTACATAGGGTACATTCATCTTAAATATTATATTATAGAAATACTACTGTTACTATCTACATAAGATAAACTTTTGTTGATTTTTAATTTAACCAATATCCTGTATCATAAATGCATGTCTGGTATTTGTAACAAACCAAACCACTTGAAAATCGATTGAAAATTCACAGTTATGATAATTTTAATTGTGGATAGACCTCCTGCCTCCATAGACTACCTGCATTGGGAGGCGCGGCTTCCCTGTACCAATATGGCGGCTGCGTGGAAAGCAGCGGCCAATGTGGTAGCCTATCACCTATAATAATTTGCACATTTGGCACTGAGCCCAAAGGGGGAGGGGTTTAAAGGTGTGATTGGGCCAGTCCAGTGGCAATTAAGAAAAAAAAACCCAATGGATTGATCTACCTGTTTTATGGGCCAGTCAGACAAAAAAAAAAAGACAGTTGTGCTGGCCCAAAAGGCATGTCAGCCCACCGGGAAAGTGCCCGGTCTGCCAGATGACCAGTCCAGCCCTGCATGGCGGTAGGGGTATGAAGCATGGATGTATTATAAGAACTGGATACCGGACCCAAACATGGTGCCTATTCAGTCCAATAAGAATTGCTCGCCTGGCGCATACGCCAAAAAAGTTTCTACCTTCCGGGTTCAATCTAGCAGGGCCTGACATTTTTTTTTTTTTTTTTTTAAAAACAATACATTTCACTTGCACATGAACTTGTGGAACCAATGATTGAAGCCTATTTTCTTGGGGAATTATTTACACTGCGCCAAGCTAGCTTGCACAGCTACTACTATGACAAATGCGTGTTTTTTGATTTGATTTTCAAGCTAGTGTGCATGTTGTGGACTTTTGGGTTGTAGCAACGCAATGAGGTTCACCAAAGTACCTGCCTGTCATCGCAGCCCTGGACCGTAGCGGCAGCAGCCGCTTTTAAAAACACTTGGCAGCTGTCAGAGCAGTTGCCACGCGGCAGTGTTTATTAATGATTTGACGACACCTTAGATCTACATGCAGATGATTATGGTTTACCAGTGAGTCATAAAGATAAAACTGTATTAGCAAAGTCACTTAGTGAGGGTCAAAATGTGAGTACTTTGTTGTTTTGAATAAATTTGTTCAAATAGTTCACATAGTCTTGCTGGATCTCCAGGTCACGGTCACTTGTAAAATGCTGCCACCTTCTGATACAAATGATTAAAAAAATAAATTACTAAAGACACAAAATAAATTGATATGGGTAACCTTAAAACTAAATTCATCTTACTGAAATAGTTTTTAAAAAAAGTACAAAGAACTATAGCCTGGCTGATACTGGAATTTTGAGGCTAATATCCGCTGATACAGTGTATCGGACCAGGCAATTCATCAGTCAGGCTCTAAAAACACCTCACATCAGAGAGCACCTTCACAGTGCCCTGAATCCTCCATTGTAATATCCGTTCATGAAGACGTGGAAGTGGAATATATCTGTAATTAAATTAATAAGCAGTGCAGTTATGCTCATTCATATACAGGCCAGTGGATAATTCCTGGATGACATCAGACTGAGCTCATTTATACAGACATTTTGATGATGCCGTCGCAAATGATATGTCAATATTTCAATATGTTTGATTGTTCGTGTTTCTAGAAACATACCCAGCTGTGCTTAAACAACGTCTGCACAGTTTTAGTCCATCCACCACTTTTTGTCCAGTGTTGCTATATCTAACTGGCGAACCATAACACCCCCAGACAATAGTTCTGAGAGGCCCTTCTTTTGCCATGCCAGTGACAGTTATATATATGAGCTATACATTTAGAGGCTAATTCAACTAGCATGGTTTAGCAACAGACAGCAACTGTCCCACAGCTAAAGATTTCCAGGTGGAATTTATGTTCCACACATGCAGACATTGACCAAATCAGAGTAGACCCCTTTTCTGTTAGTAAGTATTATGAGGTTTTTTGTGGGCGGAGCTTAGGTGGAGGCAGAATAAGTCCCTGAAAACATTAGCTTACGCTAGCTAGCAAGTTTTGTTGGCTTGTTTTTTTTTAACAATGGCTAAATAAAATACGAGTTTGTCTGAATATGTATGGTCACTCACTCTCTGGGACAGCGAGTGTTACTTGAAAAAGTTAACACTGACCAATGGGACCAGATTGTCCAACTTGTACACACTGACTCAATGGATAGATGATCTGACAGGATTACCTAACAAAGTTAGCTAACTGAGAGAGTTAATGTTACAAGAGAAATCACCTATTCCTCCCAGTTCCCCAATTTCTGATTAGGTGGGCATGACAAACCTTTACACACATAACGTTATCTGTACCTACAACAGACAATACTTTATTTAACCTTACCTGATATGGATACTGTACTGTGCAAACTGTATGTTTTGCACTGTTGTGCACAGCATTGGTGTTATAATGTGGCACCTTAAAAGATAATAATAGGGAAAAATAAAATCAAAGATCAGCTGTCATGTGACATCCACTATTTCTGACAAAGAAGTGCACAGCAGTTTTACTCTGTGTTGATGTTGCTTATCAAGGCAGTGTGGAAACTTTGGCTCTCTATGATAATAAGACTCCAGCTGTGAGTCACTTCAGTGCCACTTGAACAGCTTTGAATTCACACTCGTGTCCATCACACCCCTGAGCAGCCTGCCTTCTTCTTATTAAATCAAATTCTGCTTGCTTTGTTGCAAGTCTGGTAAATTCATTTCAAATCCTAATCAGAATGTTTGAATGGCCAAGCTCCAACCTTCATATGCACACTGTCACGCTGTAAAGAGGTTTGCATATCTTTACTGATTCGTCATACTAATTGTTCAGATACAGTGGGCAGTGCTTTTACCGGCAGCCGTAGTCATGAAACACGAGCACATGGCCTGCTTTAGGGACACTTACACCACCGAGTCGATTCATTGTTGGCTTCATCTGAGGCACGTCTGCATAAACATTATCATAGCTTTTTAAAGCTTTCCTGCAGTTGAAATCTGAAGTACTGATTGTAATTGTTTTCTCTTTCAGGATCACTGCTTCTACCACGGCCATGTAAGAGGACATCCAGAGTCCTGGGTAGCTCTCAGCACATGCTCAGGAGTCAGGTACAGGAAACAGCTCAAGATTCAACACTGTTACAGTCTGTTTGTGAAATTTATGTTATCAGTTTGGGTAAGGCTGCACTGATTTGACCCAGACAATGTACAGTAAGTTACACACTGTATAGTAATTCAGATGCTAGATTTGATTCAGTCTAGTGTGAGGACAATAAACTAATTAAATGAGCAGACACATTGTTTCCTGTGGGTGGTCTAAGACACATACCACATAACTGCAATGTCCCCATCTCCCCATGTTTCCTGTCTATTCCTACTGCCAATTATCAGATACAGACAGTCTAAGCCAGGCTAGCAGCTTTGTGAGGTTGTACATAGACACAGCGGCGCTTTGCGATACATGCTAATGTCAGCATGCTAACATGCTCACAATCAGTGTGTTTATATGGTTACAGCTGGCTTCATCCAGTAAGCTGATTTTGCTGATTTCTTACAATAACACTAACTTTTTGGCCACTTGGGCCACTTGTTGTGAAAATGACTAATTTCATCCTCTTTGGGGATCCAGGCAGCAGTTTTAAAAGTTTTACATTTTCACAGCCTCAGACAGAATTGTGGAAAATGTGGAACACCTTGCTTATTGAAGGCTCAGATTGGAGCTTTCTCCTGGCAAAGATGCTGCACGTCCTGAGGATGTATGTCCCAAAAAATATATTCATGAATTTGATCCAATAAAAGAGACATCAAGTTATAGCTCAGTGGGGCTTTAGTAGGAATTAATTACAAAGCCTGTTCAGTAAATCTAAACCAATTAGAGTTTGAGGAAGTTTTTCATTAAATTGTAAGAAAATCTTTATAGTCTTCTATCTGATAGATGCTGGTTCAGTGCTGACATGTCCGTTGGCACCCTTCACTCCCTCTGTCCTGATCTGGGAAGGTAGCCAGATGCTGCTTGTTGACAGCAGCTTTGATGGGAACAGAGCAGACGTGGGGGAGAATAGAGATCTGTGAGCCAACAGAATGTAAATGCTTTCTAAATGTCCAGTCATTCACAGGGCTGTCCAAATATGGACCGATCGACACGAGTTTGTTCTTGGACTGAAAACAAACTGAGCTTAAATAAAGTTTTTTGCTTTCACTCAGGGATGTAGTAAATTAACAGATGGATAAATGATGTACTGCAGTTCGCTGAGTACAAACATGTTTTTCTGCAACATTTTTTACAGTATAAGCAAAATGTATCAACATATCAGTGTTTGAAGTTAAATCAGAACAACCATAGACGGATCTACGGACTCCAGTTTTATCAATCCTTATCATCCAGGGGGGTTTAGAGGTGAATTTGTGTGCGACACTCATCCTTGCATTTCCGAAACTTTTTTTTTTACCACACGCCAGCTTTGATAGACATCTGTCAGCTCAGGCAAGCTAACATGACACGTATTCCAGTGAGAAACGGCTAGTAGAGGTGGTAACGCTAACACAGACTACTAAGGGTGCTCCGATTGATCGGCCACCAATCGTTATCGTCTGATATTCATTCTAAATAGTTTAATTGGTGGTCTCTATAAAGGCTGATCAGAAGAGCCGATCAGATCATGCAAAACACACCAGACAATTTCTCTACACGCCACTAAAATGGTTTCTACCAGGTGTCTGAATAAGACAATACATTTGCAATTTGCAAGGTGTATTTCCAAGGAAATCCGTTGTGGAGGAACGCAACCAAAACATTTCAACACCATGAACCTCATCAGACATTTGAATCACGTATATGACGAGTTTTCAATTCAATTCAGTTTTATTTATATAGCGCCATATCATAACAACGTTATCTCAGGGCACTTTGTCATAAAGAGCAGTTCTAGACCAACTCCTTATGTGTACAGAGACCCAACAATTCCCACCAAGAGCAAGCACAAGCAACAGTGGCAAGGAAAAACTCCCTTTTAACAGGCAGAAACCTCGAGCAGAACCAGGCTCTGGGTGGGCGGTCATCTGCCTCGACCGGTTGGGTTGAGAGAGAGGGGAGGGAGAGAGAGAGAGAGAGAGAGAGCATGAGGAAAACGAACATTATACACTAGTAATACTAATAATAAGTCCAATTATTAAGTTTTCAAAGCTAACTTAGCTAGCACTAAGGCAGAGAGAGAGTGGGACCATTTAGCAACTCAATTGCCACTCAGTCAGCTGTCGGTAACAGAGACATTGAAACGACAGCAACCCTACAGCTGGACAGGTGGACCGCGGTCCGGGTCTGGACCCAGACGCCATTTTTGATGATCATATTATCAAATCTTACTCTATTATTAACCTCATTATAAATCACATTGGACAAAAGCCTCTACTAAATCCCTAAAGTGTAAATGTCATTTAAGGAGGCAGAATAATAGCATAATGTTAATGTCAGAAAGATGGGGAAGGAAACAAATAAAATCATTAGAAAGATGAAAGAGGTTTGGTATGATTCAGTGGGGAAAAGAGCAATGTTGTCACAATTGGCAGCAGGAAGAGGACCCAAATGCAGACCACACAGGTAGACAGGAGATTAATGGTTTATTGAAGGGTAAGGTACACCAGGAACGCAATACAGAGACACACAGGAGACACGACGCATGACAATGAACCAACAGGCATGAAGGGAAGACACAGGCATATAAAGGGGAAGAGACTAACAAGGTAATCAAACACAGGTGGGTGACTGAACACAGGTGAAAACACTGAGGGCAGAAACAGGAGGCGGGAACACACTGGGAACATGAGACGAGACTAGAAAACAACACACAAGAGTCCACATCATGACAAATGTGTTCTTCCAGAAACCATAATGAAAGCGTTCTGTCAAGGGTCACCTTTTATGCTTTGACATCTTTGAACATTTCTTCTGCTAGGCAACGGTGCTATCATAAACTATGAATCAACGACATCTTTCACAAAACTGTAAGACTCCACCGTACGTCCCCAGTGCTCTCATAATGATATCACGATTACAGCACAATGTACTGGATTTTAATGAGAAGTTGTGAACATGACAACGTTTTCTGATTGTATTCCTGGTATATGTATAGGATGTGTTCATAAGGATAAGAGAGTTTAAAAAGTAACGTGATGAGACTATTTATTGTGCTCCAGCTGCAGAGCTGTATAAAATACCCTTGTCATTTTCTCGGTGGATTTGAGGCTATTCTTTGGAATGGCCAAACTGCACAACCCTGCATTAGTTGCAGGGAACTGATGATTATGCAAAAGAAAAATCTCATGATTGCAAAAATTGCCAGTTACTGGGGGCCTCCATTGCCAGGATAACAAAGTTTTGGATCAGAACTTTTTGTTCAGGTTTTAGCTTTGACCTTCTCTGTTCTTATCTGCAGTCCTCCAGCAGTTCTGTGTGTTTTCATTTTCACTCCTGCCCCAGAGTTACCAGCTCATTTTCCCTGCCGGCAACTTTCATGCCATAATGAGGTATTTTGTATTGATTCAGGATGAATTAAATGGTTTTACAGGAAAATGTTAAACAGCTTTGGACACATGGTTACTTAAGAAAAAAGAAACTGTATAAATACTGTATTTTCTCACAAAGCATGGCTCTGAGCTCAGCTATGCCCATATGGTCAGCAGTGTGGATGAACACAATAGCCAGCACAAAAAAATATTTGATTGCCTTTGTGCACATTGTGTTTGCTGTGAAATAAATAGCAATTCTAACAAAATGTTCACAGACAAGGTGAAATAGTTTTAATACAAATTTCAAATGCATATTGAACCACAGCAAGCAGAGCCTGCATGAATCATTGTTTTTCATCGCCAGGACAGAGATGGATATTCATGAAAGCCATAGCCACTTCAAGAGTTCTTAGAATCTGTTTTGTTCCACAGTAACATTTTATTTTATACATATGAATATGTAAATAAAAGAATCCATTTCATACCGTACCAACAATTTTAAAGGTTCAAAAGCATTTACAAAGTCATTTAACAAATGTCTTTCTAGGAGCCAGACTGATATTAAGTTTTGAGGCAGATACCAATATTGATATTCGACAATTAAAAACTATGATAACAATATGTTGGCAGATATTCAGTCTTCAACATGAACACATATCATGAACATATTTTAATAATGATCTTTTAAATTTTGTTATGAAAAAATTGTGACCAAGATATGCAGTGACCAGGACATTTTACACTTAAATATAATAATAATAAACTGGTCAGTGCTCTCTGGTGGACAAACTCTGTAGTGAGAAACACTGTCTAGATGACTCAAACATATCTTTGACATTTCTGTACACTTTTTGTTACTTATTGGCCAACACATATGCGGCTACTGATATAGCTGTGATATCAGCCCTAACATCATTAGTGAGGTCGACCGCTGATGTTGGATGATAAGGCCTGGCTCCCAGTTACCAGGTCAGGAGTTTTGACTTTCAATTCTTTTTTTGGTACCAAAATGTGCCGGCAGCACAGAGTATGGAAACCTGTGAAGTACAGAAAGCTGGCATTGAACATCCTCTCAGATTCCTAATATTGTTTACTTATTATTTGATCAGATAAATCCTGTCTGATATTACTATTTATATTATACATAAGTAACATAATTCTTCCAAATCAGTACTTCAGTGTCTATGTTTATGCATGATACAGTTTTATATGCCCCGAGCTCCAACAGGTTCAGGTTCCAGGTTCTGACTCATCTTCCATCTGACTTTGATGCTTTACAATTATCACTTCTTAATCACAGACTTGTTTTAAATGCAGATGATAAGACCAAGTACATGGGATTCTCTACATCCACCCTGACTATCCTGTGCCATTAAAACTAAATGGTACCCATATCACTCTTGCTGAGTCATACAAATACTTATGAATCTGTCTTGACAGCAAACTGCCATTCATGATTCATATTCAACATATTACTCAAAAGTTTAAAATCAAACTAGACTTTTTGTATAGAATTAAAGGCCATCTTTCTTTTCCTAAACATAAAACTATTGTTTTATGTGGATTTGCTGCTAGCACCGACTTGTTTTTAGCATTAGAGCTAGCTAGCAACAGGGACTACAGATAACCGCTGTTTTCTCGCTATCAACATACCCTGCAAAGACTGTCTGCCGTTCACACACTCTAACAGAGAGGTTACTGACCTCAAGGAAGATATCCATAGGCTATCTGCTGAGCTGCGTAAAAAAGACTCCTTGCTGTCCAGCTATATCGACACGGCAGCCGCACAAGCCAGGAAGATCTCAACTATGAACTCCGCCATCTCAGATACCATGCTGTGGGATTCAACATGTCCGAGACCATCCTCTTGTTCGATCCCTAACCCATATGAAACCTGGTCGGAGGTGGTCGTCAAGGGTTGAAAAGAAGGAGGAGGGGACCGACTGTTTCTCCTCCACCTGACAAATCGCTTTGCAGCACTGTCAGACGACCACCCAGGTGACACTCGCGATATCTGCCCAAATTCAGACTGTGTCCCCACTGGATTGGCCCCCGATCCTGCTCACTGTCCAGCGATGTCTGCTCCTGATAGATCCAGCACTGGTGGCATGAGGTCCTCAGCCGGAGCTGTGCCGAATATCTCCTCTGCTGCCGTTGCCCCTGCGGCGTTGACTACTCTGCCGTGCTCTCCGGATCTTGGCCATTAGTTTCCACCTTCGGGCCTTCAGTGTCCACCTTTGGGCAGGACTGGGCTCCTCCAGTTGTGATTCTGGCGCAGACAGGTTGGCTCCCTCCACATCCCCTGGCCACCAGCTCCAGGTATCCAAATAGCCGGGTAAGCCCTGCGACAACACCTACAGTAGAGCCACAAATGCTGGTTAATGGCGACTTCATCATCAGACACGCACAGCAGTTGCGATGACCTAGCTGATTGCCTTAATTGCCTTCTGTTAGACAGTATCAATAATGCTGCACCACTAAGATCCCAAAAAATCTCTAGCAAACATAAAACCCTGTGGAGACATGCTGAGACCATAAAGCAGCTCAAAAGAGACTGCCAAAAAGCCGAGAGGAGGTGGAGAAAAACAAAACTGCACATTGACCGGGACATTTTCAAAAACTTCCTCAGCAACTACAACAACAGCTTGAAACAGGCCAGTAAAGAATTCTTCTCAACTCTTATCGACACCCATAAAAATGATCCAAAGCACCTCTTCTCAACTATTGATAAACTCATTAGTCCCTCCCTTGTTGTTACTTCTGATACTTTCTCAACCTTCAAATGTGATGAATATGCATCATTTTTCAGGCGCAATATCTCAATTACTAACCACACTGCCAAATATGACATACCTCCACCACCGCATGCCAATGGTCTTAAGCATTTCTCCACTGTGGACTCCAGAGATCTCACTGATGCTATAAATCAACTTAAGTCCTCCACCAGCCCCCTTGATCCACTTCCAAGGTGTGTGGGGTCCCACAGGGCTCCATCCTGGGTCCTCTTCTATTTAACTTATACATGTTTTCACTTGGCCACATTATTAGCAAACATAACATCAGCTACCATAATTATGCTGATGACATGCAGCTTCTCATCTCACTATCCGTAGACAACTTCCAACCCATAAACTCACTTGTCAGCTGCTTGGAAGAAATCAACCACTGGATGGCAGCAAATTTCCTTCAGCTGAATAGGGAGAAAACTTAGATTTTGGTTGTGGGTGCTAAAGCCCAGAGACAGCTGGTCTGCAAGTACCTGGAGTCCAGATCTTTTAAAACAAGTGACCATATTAAAAACCTAGGAGTAACACAATGGATGGAACTGAGCTTTAAGGATCATATCAGCGGCATCACCAAGGTTGCCTTTTTCCAACTCAGAAACGTCTCAAGAATCAGAAACTTTCTATCCCAAACTGACTCAGAGAAACTCATGCATGCATTTGTTATGAGCCGGCTAGATTACTGCAATTCTCTGTTTATGGGTCTTCCAAACAAAACAATCCACAGATTACAATTTATCCAGAACTCAGCTGCACAAGTACTCACCAGGGCGAAAAGGTTAGACCACATAACTCCAGTCCTCCGAAACCTTCATTGGCTACCTGTAACATTCAGAATACATTTCAAAATCCTCCTGTTGGTTTATAAAGCACTTGCTGGTCTGGCTCCACAGTACGTCCCAGCAGATCTCTCCGGTCACAAGGTGGAAATCTCCTCCATGTGCCTAGAGCAATTTGAAAATCTGGTGAGATGGCATTCAGTCACTATGCACCTAAAGAATGGAACAGTTTTCCTGTTGACCTTAGATTTTCCCCAACACTGTGCTCTTTTAAAACCAGACTAAAGACCTTCCTTTTTACTAGAGCATTCTCTTAAACGAACACACCATATCTGTACAGTGTGCTTGTTTCTATGTGTGTACATATATGTATTTTTTATGTGTATGTATGGATGTCTTTATTTATTTGCACATTTTTGCTCTTTTATTCTGTTTTTATATAAAGCACTCTGAAATTGAGCATAGCGTTAGCTCAGACAGGCCACGAATTCAAGCTCAGCTCACGATCCCAGCTATATCAGCTGATAATGGCTGATCTTTAAGCCAGCCCACATCATCCGATGGCTCACCTGATTCCCTTCTATGCACCCATTGGCAAATTTCATTCAGGGCGCCTTATTTAAGCTGCTTTAGCCTGCCTATCCTTGCTGCTTCCTCTGCAAGCTGCTTTGCAAGTTTCCATCTGCCAGATCTCTCATTTGGAAAGCAGTCGAGAAAAGAAAACTGCTCTGGCAACTCCGCTGCAGCCCCAGCTCCGGCCGCCGCTCCGCCATCCTAAAGAGCACGAGTCCCAGCATGAGTAGCCAGCTCCACGGACATAGAGGACAACCCAATCCTGTCAGCCTTGTCCAGAATCCAGTTATCACTCGCTAACATGAACTCCAGTATCCAAGCCCTGGAGTCAGGTTTGGCACCCCCAGCAAGTCCGTTTTCCGGCCCATGGTCTTCCTCCTCGGCCGCGGGGCCGGCGCCAGCGACGCTGAACCATGTCGTCACTCCAGCGAGCATCAATGGCATCACAGTCCCGCAGAGATCGCTGGAAAATGCAGTCCCAGTCTCCTCTGTGTTTCCATTCTTTTCAATTGGCCTTACTGCATGTCATTTTAATCTAGTTGGCTTTCCTACTTGCTGGAATTTCCTCAGGTGGTGACCAGGGCTTTATTTACCTGAACTGCAGAGGGTAACAGGCCTTTATTTGGAGAAGGTTCGTATTAGCGGCAGGTCTTTATTTCTAATTCCCTCTGTTTGATAAGTATAATTGGTCATCTTTCAGTACAAAGCCTAATTTGATCTGCTCCCGTTTGCCCTGTTACTGCATTACGCTGGTACCAAACACTTCCTGTATCAGTTTCTCTAGCATTTCGTGGACAAAAACCCCTAACCTTCATTTCTTAACAAGGCTTTTTTTGTTAAACATTTGCAGAAACGTGTTGTGGAAAACGCATTGACTTGTAAGGTTCCCATACGGCACTTGAGATGTAGCTACTGCCATCTTGTGGCGCTTGTACGTTACTAGAACATACAGTTTGTCTGAGACATTAACACACATACAGGCAGTAACTGAAACCAGACAATAACACTTTAGATGAGTAATCCAGAACCACAAAGTGTTGAAAACAGCATGATTATATTGTTGAATTTATTAAATTAAAGCGATGGAATATACATTATGCTTACCATAGTTGGCACGCACATAATATGACAGCCACCTCGAGTTTATCCACCCTTGTTTTTCCTCTGCCTATATTGAGGGCTGGCCTTTATTTGTTTGTGTCAACCATGACTCAGGCCATTACTGGAGGCCCCGGTTTTTAATTTGGGGAAATGCGATAAGTTGCTCAGCTAGCTCCTCCTGCTGGCACTTCCATGTAAGCACATAGAAGGGCAGGGAGGTTTGCCTGGTATGGTCGTTTTGGGGGGTCTTTGCTGCTGCTCTCCCTGCCTCAGGCTTTCCATGTACGCACATGGAAGGGCATGGAGGTGTGCGCCCCCTGTTTTAGGCTTTCCACGTATGCACGTGGAAGGGCAGGGAGCTCCCAGAACAGAGCCATGCCTCCAAATATAACTACTGCAGATGAAAATGAAGTTTTCTTTGACTAAAGTGGTCCAGACTGAAATGCTTTTGTATGATGTGGTGCTATACAAATAAATTTGAATTTGAATTGTTCAGTCAGCTTACATGTTTGTATTGATTATGGAGATATTCTGTACTGTCACGCTACCCACCATTACTTCACGCTTTATCACTAAGGACAAATTTCTCACTCATCACTGCTCATGACAAGAAGGAATAATCATCTCATGATATTCATCTTTCAAGCTCTACTGTTAATGCTGCCAAACTACCTCACTTCTCTTTTCTCATTACATCTTGTAACTAGAGTACACGGTCCCACAACCTCAATCTCAATGAGACTACCTAATTAGATAAAGTTTAAATTAAAAAAATCTAACTTTTTCCCAATACACACTGTATTTTATTAGGCAGTTTGTTTTGACATTTGAGAACTTTAGCCTCTGTTTTAAATGGCAATATTTCTCGAAGTAAGGAAAGGAAAGTGAGAAAGTATTGCACTGGCGTGATCACTGAAAAATTTGAAACAATGCTCAGTCCTTATTTTTACAGAAAATTGTGAAATGGAACATACTGTGCATACAAATGGAACACGAAGAAGAAGAAGTGTATTTGAGTGCTTAGAGAAGTTGCTGTGAATGCTGTGATGTATTATTTCCACTTTGTTGTGTGTTTTTGTATTTTCAGCTGCCTTTCAGGTCTCACAGTTTTTGTGATAGTAATGTCTGTGATGATAATGTGATGGACAAAGGTCATACTAAATATTGCTCCCTCACTTTTAAGAGGTCAGAGGTTAGGTGAGTTTTTGTAGGGTTAAAGTTTAGGCAAGACAGTTATATTCAATTAGTAGTTTTTTCTTTAGGCGTCTGATAGAGGGTTCGGGTTATGGGTCAGACGTGAAGAGTCATCTATCAGTGGTCAGAAGTGAGACACCTTCTGGGATTGAGACAGTCTGATGGATGAGGGTTTAGTGAGGAAATGTAGTCAGTAGACGATCTTCATAAGAACAGAAGTATGAAGTATGTGTCTGAGAGTCTGTGTGGATGAAACAAGAGGTTTCATCCTCTTCCTCAGTCTCTCTCACACACACTCATACACACTTACACACATAGTTTGGATGTTCCTCCAGACAGTCACTGTTGCAGAATGACTCTCTTTGCTTGAAATTGCCTTTTTAGTGCTCTGTGTTGTCTAGGACAACAAGTCTTCAGGCTGCACTGTTCATCATCATAGATTTTCTGTGAGGATGTATAGAGGACAAATCTTCAATCATACAGTATGACATACAAATATTTTCTCATTTATTTCAACCTCCTCCTGCATAGATCATAGATTTGTCAGTGTCCTTTTTAGCATTAAGCAAATCATATTAATATGTCCTCATTTCCACCTGGTATTAACATGTTATCTGTATCTGGATACATTAACTCAGGTTTTGACTGTGGAGCGTGGGAAAGTTGAAGGGGATGGCATGGAAGGAGAGAAGTGAGGCAAACATACTGTGTGAGGTGAAAAAGACAGGTGCACGCCGGTGTTCTAAAAACAACAGGAAGTTAGTCAGTTTGACCGCTCATTTGGCCACTTACCGTCTCTGTCAGCAATTTCAGCAGCAGCAGCAGTTAAGGAACTTTAAAACCTTTACTAGGGCCTGATTGCCATAGTTTGCGTCAAACATAGTACTCCTTCGCAAAGTCATACCTCAATCAAATCTGAACACACAGACATGACACATTTTTAGATTCAGTGTGACCTACACTTTCAGAGGATACCATTATCTCCAATGTCCATTGCGAATAAATGTCCATAAATCTGCTTAGAAATCATAGAAAAAAGATGGTCCTTATAACTCCAGAACTTACGTTTTCCTCAGTATCACAGTAATCCAGTCATAGCTGTCTATACATCCATGGATACAAAGCAAACAGGAACTGCTAATAGCTAATTCAGCATACTTTCAATGGTGCAAATTTGCCAAAATATAAACAAATACAGGCTTAAAAAAAACCAAAAAAAAAAACGGGTCAACTTGTAGCCCACAGCATAACTCATTGACTCCATGGCAACATTATACTTCCTGTTTCCATCCCCCAGAGCACTATAGGAACTGTACTTCAAAAACTTAGAGCAAGATTATCCCTCAAATAAAAGATAAACAATAGGAGTGAAAAAAATCTATTAATATTAACTTTTTTCCTGTTGTTTTTTTTTTTTTTTTACATTACTCAGGCTCAGAATGATCTATCCATTTATATAACGATATTTGCCCTGTGTTGAAGGTCTGTTGTCTCAGTTCTGTCTGAGTGGGGGCCCACGTGCCGGGTATGCTTGAATAGAAATAGGTTGTACAAAGTGTCATCTGACCACGTCGAAAGGCAAAAGTGTTCTTCCAAATGTCCACATTCAAAGGTGGGCTAAAAAGCTCGGTGTCATAGAGAGGAGCAAGACAAGATGCTTCGTACAAGTGGGGATAATGATGCACAGTTTCGGAGAGTCTCTCCTAGGAAGCATTCTTGATGTTGCACTCAGTTGTACACACAAAAAGAAGTAGTTTTGAAGAATGAAAGAGAGCCTACTTTCACACCTCCACACATCTGGTCAATCTCTGCATAAAGTGGGCGTGATTGTCAGATTGTCACTTTCGGAAAATTACAAAAAGTCCCCCACCAATTCCAACATTTAAACAAGCAAGGGGTTTAAACAAGCACTTTGTTTGAAGCATACTGACACCTCAATATTACTTACACTTAAGAAGGTAATCTGAGTCAGCAGAGATGCTTGCTAGCACTAGTACAAGCTCTTCTACCCTTCGGTTATGTGACCCTGGTTCTTGCACATCGTAGCAGTCCCTACAGAGTCTCCTGAAGCAATGCTGCTGTATGGACTTAAATTTCCCTTGCAGAGGAAGGGCTCGTCTGTAGATCTTTGATGGGCAGCTTGAGATAACAGGAGGAGGCAGAGTCAGGTAATCTTTCAACTTCTTGGGTGAATTTTCTAAGAATGAGGCCAAACTGTACATATGTCATTTACACCTGGTTGAGATCTGACCACAGTGCGAGCCAGACCACCTTCAGATGTGGTCTGACCAATCTGATTGCATTACAATTTCATTGCTTTCTCAACAGTAGCATCCTACAGCAGCTTAGCTAGTGCAGCTTCAGGTTAACGCTCTCCAGAACAACTGACATAAACTGGAACTGGTTCTTAGAGTTCAGAAAAAAAGACAAAAATTTACAATGAAATTACAGTGTAATTGTATGGTCCCCAAAAGGACCATAAGGTTATCTTAGAAGAAACACAGTTGCACTTTGAATCCCTTTCAAGTATAAATCACTTTTAAGTTGGCCTCCATTCAGAGGTCACAGGTAACTTAGACCTCCTAAAGCAAGCATATGTAACTGTAGCCACAAAAGGAAAATTACAGGATAATAGTGAATGCTGAAACGTAGTGTAAATGTAACTTAAGGTAAAGTAGAGAAGAGTTAAAGTCACCAGACTGGCTCAGTAATGTCAGTTAAACAGTAATATCTAGCTAAAATGTGCTAATATTAGCAACCATAAGCTACTGGTCATACCAGACCAAGTAAGACTGTAGCAGCAGGGTTGGATTAGTGGGGAGTGGTATTGGGCTACATTGCTGTTTGGCGCAGTGTCAGTCTTGATACTACCAATGGGAGTTGCTTTATAAGCGCTTTAAGTTAAATCCCTCTTAAATGTAACTTCAATCTGCCCAAACATAGACTTAAGAAACTAAGAGTTGGTTTCAAGGTGACCTGCATTCAGAGGTCACATCCTGGTAACTTAAACTATGCATCTAAAAGGTTGTGTGTTCTCAAACAACAAACCTTTTAACTTTCCAAGAAAACCCCATTATCCCATGTTGGTGTTTTCCACAAGCTCACCAGCACTACTTCTCTCATTCCTGTCTTTCTTCCTTCACACAGGGGCCTAATATCCTTGAATTCAAGTGACATCTACTACCTGGAGCCAATCAGCGGTGTGGATCCTCTCCACCATTCACTGTTGAGTGCAGAGGAATTGCAGATTAAAGGTGGAAACTGCGGCCATGGCCATCACACCACACAGTCCAATCACATCTCCAACCTGCTCCGACCATTTCATTCAAGAGTGAGTCTCCCACACACCAATGACACTCATTTGCTACAAAACATGGTTAGACCATATTAGGTTGTTTTCCTTTTGAATATTAGTAGTGTGACAATACTAGAATTTTGTCTTCAACACAAACTTTACAGGAATAGTCAACTATTCTGGGAAATACACTTGTTTGCTTTCTTGCCCAAATACAGATGAGAAGATCAATACCAGTTTCATCACTGTGCGTCCAAAGACAAACAAGTGAATTTCCCATCATTTTGGTCTGTTCAAAAAATGATTAGTACTGCAATGCCACAGCAAAAATAAAAAGTGTCTTACTACAATTGAAGTAGACAGCCTTGTAACAACTTTTGCTCAAGGGTTTAGATGTCATTTAGATGAAAAGGAAATCCATAGTTCTCTCCTGGTGCCAGTTTTGGTGGACCAGGGTTCATCTGATAATTATGTAGCAATCAATCAGACCACCTGATGAGGCAATTTCATAGACCTGATGACCTGAGCCAATTCTCAAGGCTACAGCTCTGGCAACAGGAACCTACGTAGCATGTCCCAGCTTGATGGGCGCTGTCAGTGTTGCTATATGTTACAATATAATGACGTCACACTAGCGCACAGGGCCCAACAAACTTCTATTGAAACTTCTACCTAAATAGTTAATCTTTTCTCTTTTTTTGTATTTGTGGATGTTTTGTTTGTGCACTGAAAAAATACAGTCTTTCTTTAAACCAACCAGAAAAGACAACTCTAGAAATTAACTTGAACACTTGGA
Source organism: Maccullochella peelii (assembly GCA_002120245.1). Lineage (NCBI taxonomy): Eukaryota > Metazoa > Chordata > Actinopteri > Centrarchiformes > Percichthyidae > Maccullochella > Maccullochella peelii. The sequence goes on from LKNJ01001728.1 coordinate 51,394, forward strand.
ATTTGTTGCTCTCTTCATACAAATCAACAAAGGTTAGAAGCAAAATTGAGTGAAGTCTGCAAGGTAGTTCAAGTTGACAGCTCAGGTCTATGCTACATTCACATGGCATCCTCCATCTGCAAGACGAATCCAACACACCCTTTGCAATAAGGCCTCCACACCAGCATCCACCTGTAGGCTCTAATTCCATTTTCCTGTGAAGTGGGGGCACACGTTAGTCATCGTCAGTTGAAGGGAGTTCTTGGCAAGGAATGACAAGCTCAGAGACTAGTTCAGATACTCTATAATCACATGCCAATAACACTGTGCCATTTGAGTTGGCTGAATTAGAACTTATAAAGCTCAATACTGTGGCCAGACGCATAACTAAATTTGGGGCTGGGCAATATATTGGAAATACTCGAATATCAATTAGTGTGCGATATAGCAGATGACCATATCGTCAGATTCCAGTTTTCAGTATTTCCACTGGTCTTAGGTCACCACAGGGGAAAAAAATCACAAAAGAAAACACAATCAATCATCTGATCATGTTAGGATCAATCGACTTGGTCTAGGTTTTGTTATGTCTGTGTTTGGTTTGGGATTTTATTTTGAAGGCCTGATTTCATGTTTTCCTCTGTGTTCCCGCCTCTTGTCTCGTCCTTGAGTGTATCCACCTGTTCCTCGTCACTCACCTGTCTCTAGTTTCCTCGTCAGCTCCACCCTATATATGCCTGTGTGTTCCCTTTGTGTCTTGTCAGGTCATTGCCTTGTGTTACCTTCAGTTAGATGTTTCACGCCTCATGTTTGTTGTGCTGCGATTCATGTTCCATGTCTGTGAGTTTTTCATGCCTTGTTTTGGAATTTTTGTGTTCACTGGTTTTCTCACTCACCACTAATAAATCACCTGATCCCACCCATAAGTCTGTCTGCGCTTGGGTCCTTCATCTACTACTACCAACAGAAATCCTAACAGAACGACCCGACCCTCTTTGGATCCAGCAGTCAGTAATCGGGTTGAGTGGTGGGAACGAGGCCATTACGAATCTCAGCGCCGTCAGAAATCTCAGCTGCTTTTGCCATGGAGCAGTATTTTGATCCATTGGAGACTTCACTGGTTCCTCCTTTTGAGTTTCTGTCTAGGTCCACGGTCAAGATCTGGCGGCAGGCTGGCCTCAAGATTATGAAGGAGTATACACAGTGGTGGACCCGGCCGAGACCTGGTATCCAGTCGGCGGTCCGGGCAACCTCTACGGCAGGCTCCCGGTCGGCGAACCGGGCTACTCGTGATCCTAGGATCCAGTCGGCTGACCGGGTGACGTCTGGTCCTGTACCACAGCATCAGGTCCTCGTCCCGCTGACCAGTGGGCAGCCCCAGGCCTACATCCCGCTGCCAGAGCGGTAGCTGCCGCCACTGCTGCCTCCAGGGGCCACCGAGCAGCTGCCGCCATCAGCAGGGTCCCCTGTGCTGCAGGCACCTCCGAGGTCCTCCGAGCAGCCGCCAGGGTCGTCTGAGCCACCGCCTTCGCCGCCAGGGTTGTCTACACCACCATCCTCGCCTCTGTGGCCAGAGCTTCCTGAGCCAGAGCCTCCACCAGAGTCGCCTGAGCTTCCTGAGCCTCCTGAGCCGCAGTCGCCTCCAGAGCCTCCGCCAGAGTCGCCTGAGCCTCCTGAGCCGCAGTCGCCTCCAGAGCCTCCGCCAGAGTCGCCTGACCCTCCTGAGCCGCAGTCAGGTCTCGTCCTCGCCGCCGGCCCCCTGATCCGCGTCCTTGTGGCCGTCCTCCGGAGCTTGGTCTTCGCTGTCACCCTCGTGGTCGTCCTCCAGAGCAGCAACTTTCCTGGCGCCGTCCTCCGGAGCGGCAGATCCAACTCTTAAGTCTGTCTGCACTTGGGTCCTTCATCTATTACTACCAACAGAAATCCGAACGGATCACGTTTGTTACTCTACCCGCAGCTTCCAGCCCCACTGTTCTGAACCATATTTGGGAGACCTCCAGTTTTAAGCTATTTTAATTGACTTTAACTCAGCTGCTAACTAGCTAGCTTTTCACAGTCTGGACCAACTCTGCTGCGAAGAGTACAAGAAGAGGCTGTAGTAACCTTTTCTGTGGCATCAAACACAACACACAGCCTTTCGGTAACAATTTTGCTGCAACCTGAGATGATGGACACACATGGCTGATTAAAGTAACACACTGGGAAAGACTCACTTTCACAACAAACCTGCTGGACTCTGTCACACATGCAGGTTACCCACAAGGCCACCTTCCTTAAAGGGGAACACACAGCTGCAGTTAGGCTGTGGGTGTGATAACCAGAGGTGGAAGAAGCATCAGGTCCTTACTTAAGCAAAAGTACTAATACCCCACTTTGAAAATACTCCACTACAAGTAAAAGTTCTGCATTCTAAACCTTACTAAGTTAAAACTAAGTATTACAAGCTAAATTTACTTAAACATCTACAGTTTACTGCGCAATGACTACTTTAAGATTGTGCTAATTTTAACTCCTTTATATACTGTTGGGTATTTTATATATATTCTATAAGATCATCATATGTTTGCACTATCTGAGAATTTACGGTACGTTATTTTAGAGAAAATGAGTATACCGAGATATATATATATATATATAATCTCGTATATCGCGGCATAGCCTAAACATATTGAGATATTATTTACAAGCCATATCCAGCTGAAATGTTTGTTCCTCTTCAGATACAAAGACTGTTGTGATTCATTTACCACTTCTAATGTGATGGACTGAGTCCATTTTCTTTGGGTTTGGTTTATTACACAGCTAAATGAAATCACCCATCACATGGGAACGTTTGGCTCTTTGTCATATGGAAACACAATATTAAATAGGTCTCAGTGCCATTTTAGGGCGCAAAATCCCTCTCGCACCACCTGGAAATGGAGAGAATTATGGCTTTGACTCAGCTGTTCAGGTCTGTTTAGGCCATGGCTATGAATGAATTTCCTGTGTCTTTATAGGGAAGAAGAACTAAACACAAGTCTAATTTGCTCATCTGTAGTTCTAAATGATAAAAAGCTCCTCAGTGGGCTGTTCTGCCTTCATCTGTCTCCACTGCTGGGACAAACACTAATTCTTTGGTTTTTCTTCTCATATTTCTTCCCATATTTTTCATTTTCCCATTTACGTTCTCAATCACTTTAAACTGTTCTCATCTTTCTCCCCTCCTCATATGCTGAAGCCCTCTTAGCTCTCCACCGGGGCATTGTCCTATCCTCCTATTTCTTTATCTTTCTCCCTCCTGCACCATACCCCTTGGCTTTCCCAATTCCCTCCACTGCCACCCATGAATCCTGGGTTGTTATGCAGAAATGCCAGCCACAGCAGACTCCAGACTGAATCCCAAGGCTTTCGCCACTATTTGCCCCTCAGATAAATGATGAGATGTGTTAATGCGTTAGTGTGGATATGTGTGTGTGCTGAGCTCCACAGGCTGCCATCACAGCGCCACAGAATCCCCACCAATCCGCAATATTGGTGTTAAATCCAGACCGAGCCGAGGCAGCAGTCTCCCTGCATGTAAATCAATGAGTTTTAATTACAGCAGAGTCTTTCCCTAATGGCTGTAATCAAGTATTAGGAGGGTGGAAACTTAATGATGGAAGGATATAAGGAGTCGTAAAGCTTTGTAAACGCAGCTGCATGGATGGCTGGGAGGCTACTCATACATGTTAGGCTTTTCACCTCTTTATGTACCACTTTCAGACTGTGTAGTTGCAAGATTTTAACCAGTTTTATTAGGTTAAATAATGAGGTCTGGTTTCTAATTTTGTTTAGCAAAACAAAAAAATTACCTTCCTACCCGCACCAGCATTTTAAATCCCACATTTATAAGTTTAGTATTTCCCCCAGAATTGTATTCTTGTGAGTGTGGAACAACCTTTGCAGTATCGAGACCATGATACACCAAGAACCTGGATGGTAGTGGAAGTTAAAATTCCATCATTCCATTGGGAAGACACACACACACTTTGTGTATTTTGTGTCATAATAATTATTATCGATTACTGCCAGGATATTTTGGATATTTGGCATGGAGTCTAGAGACTAGAATTAAGTCTATTAAACTTGCCGGATAAATAACCGATAAATAATATAACCCACATTCTTTAAATGAAACAAGTACCCCTTGAATTCAACACAGGTTTAATTCCACGACTTTAGATTATCTGACCATAACAGAAACACAAATACTGTTGGTGCATTTGTTACTGTGGCAGCAACAACAAGAGTATTTTAATTCAACCATAAATGAAACAGGCTATTGTTAATCATGTGTGGACAGTGTGGGTAATCAATTACATATCCTGCCTTGCAACACAGAACATACGTTGTTGAGTTTTACTGTAAGATATGCTGCTCTCTGTTAGCACGTATTAATGGTAAAAATGACATCTGCCCTCAGATACAATCCCAAACTTTGACATCATACACGCCTATAAAACTACACTGGGCCCTCTTTATTCAATGCCAGAAACAACTGGTCCATGTTGGAACCTAATTGCCAACCCCTGGTATATAGTATAATATAATATAATGTAATGTAATGCAATATAATATAAGACTGATGTCCTGTGCATACCCATACCCATGTTTCCATGTGCCTTTGTCTTTACTGTCAGGTTAAAAGGAACACCTGGGGTACAACCAAGTACATGGAGCTGTACATAGTGGCTGACAACACATTGGTAAGCTGACAGTAACTCTCCACCTACCCTATCCAGTATTCCTGTGTACATCATCCGTATTTGTCCAGTGATGTCACACAGCCATCAAATGACACATCAGGATGGAAACAGGGTCCAGATCTTAAACAATTATCTCATTCCAGCTAATAAAGCTGTGTCATACTGAGAGCTGTGGGCTGAAATGGCAAGGCAAAACGTGCAGCCGAGGCGGAAGAATTTCTCTGCTTTATGAGAGCCCATATTTAGGTGGAATCTAAAGGTGGAAGGGCTTGTAGATAGACACTCAGCTGCAGTGATGTGATCCTATATCTTCATAAAAATCAGTTTAGGGTTCTGTCTGCTACATTAATGCCATGTTAACAGCACATGGTGACCAATAAGAGTCTGGTACTCGCCTTCTGTAATTGGTATAATTATGATGATGGACTGGGGTAGAAGTGGTAAAGCAGGACTAGTTGGGTCATAGTGTTGTTTTCAAGGGTCTCTGCAGGGAACTTTAAAAAGGATTGCCTATAACATTTCATTTATTTTTCTGACCGCTGACCTCATTCATGCAGCTAATACTCCCCCATCTTCCCTGTCTATTCTGCAGTTTAAACGGCAGAATAAGGACTATGAAAAGACCAAGACGAGGATAATGGAAATTGCCAATTACGTGGATAAGGTAAACAGCTCCATTCAACAAGCTCCATACAAGTCTTTGCATATCTTGATGTCACCTATTACTGATATACTTTGTCATTTTTGATGTTCCCAATAAATAATGAGTGATTGAAAGTGTACACACAAATCTACTGTTGTTTGAATGCTGATCAGGATTTAATCAATAGTGTTCAACAGCCAGGGGAGACTGGGGAGAAATTGCCATGTGTGACCAGACTGTGTTATGGGAGCTTATGACATGATTGTGGACAAACCTGTGTGTGTGCGCAGGTACATATTTGTTGTTGTTTTTTGTGTGTTCAGTTCTATAGAGCTCTGAACATCCGTGTGCCTCTGATTGGTCTGGAGGTTTGGACCGACAGGGACCAGTGTATCGTCACCGAGGAGCCAAACGCCACCCTCTGGTCCTTCCTCCAGTGGAGACAGAAGCTGAAATCCCGCAAGAAACACGACAACGCCCAGCTGCTGACGTGAGCAATGGACACACACACACACACACACACACAGTTATACCTAAGCTACGCCAGCCATGTAGTAAAGCAGCACATCAGCAACACAGCAGCTGATGGGTCCTCTGTCTGTTTGGTTGGGTTCATATAGGCTGCTGGATCCGTTCAGCCACTGTTCTGCAACTGTGCACTCCCAAGACAGCCCAAAACACAATCACTGTGGTTACACACGTACTGTAAGTTTATTTGGTCCGAGTCAAGGAAAAAACAATAAATATATAAATTATATGATGAGCCAACAGTGTATAAAGGAGTTCAAATGAGCATCCACATTAATGCAGCAGGAATATTAATCCAGAAACAGCAGATAGAATAGGAACACACTGACAGGGACCAGTTTACTGCTGATGCTTTAAGTACATTTTGCTGATTATACTTACATACTTTTACTTAAGTAAGGTTTTGAATGCAATTCAGTTTTATTTATATAGCGCCATATCATAACAAAGTTATCTCAGTGCACTTTTTCACACTGCAGGACTTTAACAAATAGTGGAGTATTTTCACAGTGTGGTATTAGTACTTACTGAATACTGAAGTAAAGGATCTAAATACTTCTTCCAACACTGCTCAGTTAACTCTGATTAGGAGAAAAACAGCAGCCGTGTTGTTTCACTTTGCAGTGTTGTAAAGTTTGCTTTCACATCAGCCTGGTAGGTTCTGTTTATAGTGTTCTACTACAGGGAGAGAGGGAGAGGCACAGAAACAGAGAGAAATGGGAGATGGGAAGCACCCAACCCTATTTTTCATTCCAGATGCAGCAGTGAAGTCCCATCTCTTCTGAAATGTAAACTAGAACTAGCACACACACAAAAAAAAGCCAGACTGACTATATGACACATGCTACTGCAAAGTGTGCTGTGGCAGGCTCAGGGAAACCAACTCCCTTATGTGACGTCATCTGATGCAATTCAGGGACTTGCTCTAAACGACTTGCTCTTTTTTCCCCCTGTGGCTTGTAAATCATATAAAATCATATCTTTTCTTTTCAAATCATAATTTCCATCAATACTTATAAATTCACCAAGTAAATTCAATCTACAAGTTGCTCTTTAACAGCAGCACTGTGTCTGAACAGATCCAGTGCTGACACTGACAGGGGACCTACACCAGCCGCTTAATAGCTCATGCTTTACATTCTTATCTATGACTCTTAACTGAATTGTACACTTCAAGTCTATTTTATCTTAACTTAACTATGTGGCCGGTGTAGACAAGGTGTTAGACTCACTGACTACGTTTACATGCACAAAATATTCCGGATTTTGCCCATATTCTGAAAAAAATATTTCTACAAGCACGTTTACACGGCTAATGAAAATTAATATTCCACTAATATTCCCGTTTACATTCAGCCGTGCATACCCCAGCTGTGTTTGACAGGGGTCAGTGCCCTAACATGTCGTTTATCACGTCAAAATAGGATTTTTTCAAAGTTCGACCATGCAAACTCAGCCTCCCTCTTTCATTCGTTCAACCACCTTGCATCTCTACCCCAGCCTTGCAAACTGTTGGCCGGTTGATTTGTTTACAAGGCCCAGAGCTGACCGTAAACAGTCAAGAGGCCGTGTGTCACACACTGAGACGCATATTCCGAATGTGCTGTATTCACTTCCAAAGAATGCTCCTAAAACCAGAATAATATCTGCATATCCCACGTCTTAATCAGAGAATGCTATATTCGGAATAAGGCCTAATTCGGAATATCCAAACGGAAAATACTGTTTACATGACCCGTATCAAATTCGGAATATTGTCATATTCTGAATAAGAGTGAAAAATTTGTGTGCATATAAACAAAGTCAATGATCAGAAAGACATAAACCCTGTCCCTGCAGAAGAAGTGGGCCCTCTATTACCATTTGCAAATAATGTTTGTTGTTACAAACAGACAGCAGCAACTCCATGTCCAGTCCTGACTTATATGCAAATGAGTTCAGATGAGACTCCTCTGGTCTTTGATGTATGATATACTTAACGCTATCAAAGACAGAAAAAGATAGACGTTCAAACTCCAAGATTCACTGCAAAAACAATTCATTGCATCCAAACAGCACAGAACAGAACACAGATGATAAAATCACCTGGGAAAATGAACATCTGTTCAACAGCTATAACGGTCTGTTTTCTCTCCTGACAAGTTTGGGACCAACTTTCTCCACTAGCTATTCAGTATTGATCTGTCATTCCTCCATTGATATTCACCTCAGGAGGAACTAATCAGTGAAATGAACTGCTTTAGTTTTTGTTTGGGGTGAGAACCCGCAGACTCTCTGCCCTGCTGATGTTAATACACGGGTTCATAATCATTGTTGTACCTCAGCTAATAAGAAAGCTGATTAACTCCACATCCCCCCACATACACCTCCTATGCCCTGATGAGCTTGTGTGTGGCTCTGATGACAGAAACTCTCCCAGCTTTGGGTCGGATAATTTCATATTTTGTTAGTGTATAAATTGACAAATGATTAGTTAAACAGAGATTATATTAAGCAAAAGATCTCGCCGCAGTCGGCTGTAATTGGGCCGAACAACTCAGCATGCCGGCATACACACACACCCGTACATTCATCCATAAGCAGTAAATTGTTGGCCCCTCTTGCTCCATAATTAGTTCAGCTGATACCAAAGGGCCTATTTTGTTTTGATTCATCAGACAGGGGCTTGATTTTGTTTTTGGATGCTAAGTGACAACTGCCAGGAGACCACATGGTGGATTAAGGGTTCCTCACACACCCTCTCCCACATCTGACAGGCTTGTCATGTCTGCTGCTGTGCACTGCTGTTTCATCTGCAATCAATGTGCGTCCACTGTGAACAGGGAGGAGATTAAGGTTAACTGATTTTTCGTTATGTGTGTGTGTGCTTGTGTAGCGGTGTGATTTTCAAGGGGACAACTATCGGGATGGCACCGCTGGAGGGGATGTGCAGCCTGGAAAACTCTGGAGGCATCAACGTGGTACGTGGGAATACATGTCTCCTCATTTCTTCCACTCTATCATTTCCTCTCCCTGCTCTGTTTTCTTTTCACTCATGAAAACTCAGCCCATTTTTTCCCCTCAATCTTTTCTCCCAGCTTGAATTCATCTTCGATTGATTGTCTACGCTTTTGTGTGTGCAGAATGTCCTCCAAAATATAGACTTTTGGTCATCACTTCTACATTTTGCATTAGGATTTCCTTTAGGGTTAAAGTTAAAATCAGGATTGATCAGGATGATTTCAGGGTAAAGGTTAAAGTTTAATGTGCGGTGGTGAGAGGTTAAAGCTGCACTAACATTTTTACATGAACAATGGCTCAAGTGACTACGTGTAATGTGTAAGGCAGGGATACTCAGCTTGCTTTGCCTGAGGGCCACTTTTGCAAAATGACAGGGGTCATCAGTAATATTTATCAGATATCTTGCGGTGCAACCAGACGGGAACGCTGCACTGAAGCTAGCATGTTTTGACTCATGATGGCGCCTGATATTAGCAACCTTGCATACAGCAATTGTCATTTCGCAAATGAAACACAGAGGTTTGGTGTGAGGCGGCAAATTCATCTGTCCATTTTTCATTGAATTGCCTGTTTTCATTGTCAGCTTTTCGAAGTTTGCTGTCCTCACTCATCTTTGCCAAGAGGCAAATCCAGTCACAGCAGCCCCGCACAGGCACAAGGGAGAAGTTTTCTCTTTTTAGGAATTTCTGCCAGGCAGACAGCCCTGACGGCAAACTTCTCCCACGTGCCAGGTCAGGTGTACATGACCTTTTCACAGAAATCAAGTGTCACCACTTGCACTGCACAGATTGCTGATAGGCTAATATGCAACTCTAACAGCCATGGGACATTATTGAACATTTACTAATTGGTATAAACAAAAAACTTCCAGTGTGAATCAATTTATTTTCATTGTGAATTAGAAAGTGGTCGGCGGGCCACCCGGCACCCTATCGCGGTCCAGATTTGTTTACTATCACTGGTGTCAGGGGAACCCACAGAGAATTATCATCCCACTCTGCGGTTCCCCTCATCTCTATGGAGCTTTTTAGCCTCTTTAAGCTCTTTGTTTTTGTTTACCAACCAGTGATGTGGCAACTTCACTATTACTTTACTGGTTCAGTCTCACAGCTCTCTTGAAAATACTCTTGAAAATAATAATAATTTCATGGATACCACTTAGAAACACATTAAAACATAGCTGAATTAACATGGGGATTGCTCTGCTGTCACTGTCTATGTCATCAACTTTCCCTTTTTAACTATTATAGCCTTCATGACTATGCTTTTTTATTAGTCCTTAGGTTTAGTAGCATGCCACTGGTCCTCACTGACCTAATCAAGTCAAATTTTTAAAAAAAGTCATTCTGCAGCCACCATGCTGCAGTGTTGTACACTATTGCTAGCATTTGTACTATTGTAATTAAATGTAAATATATTTTAATGTTAACATTATTATGAGAAAATGACTAGTAAACATATATGTATACATGCAAAACACATGTAGTTTACAGTGTGAAGCAATGCAAAGCAAAATATTGTGTCATCAACTTAAAAAATCTGCAAGTGGATTGAGTGAAAATTGTGTGAGAAGATTTCTTGAAACTAGCATAAAATTAAACCACTACAAAACACAATTTGACTATTGTGTAAAACAAGTAAAACACATTTTTTTTAATAGACACTTTGAGCTCTGAAACCTCGGTTCTTGAAACCACTTTGTGCTCTTAAAATCAGGCTCACTCAACTTGTTTCAAGAATTTTCTTGAAGCAGTTAGCACCATTAACACATTCTTCTGCCAGTGATAAAAAACTAAAAACTAGCGCAGAATGTGTTTACAGGTGTTGGTAGGTGTACTTTTGAACTTTAGACAGAGCCAGGCTAGCTGTTTCCACCTGCTACCAGTCTTTATGCTAAGCTAGGCTAACCACTCCAGTTTTTGTACTTCACACACAGACATGAGCGTGATCAATATTCTCAACTCAATCTCGCAAGAAAGTGAATAAGCATATTTCCTGAAATGTCAAACTTCCATACCAACCTACCTCACAACTAACCAAGTTTGGAAAAAAACAATGTGCAAGGTTGTTTTAGGATTGGTCTGAATCTTGAAATAATAAACAGGGTAATATGTGTTTGGGATATGAGTGTGACATTTGTTTCACCTGTTGCCGATTGGCTGGAACAGCTAGCAGACCGTGAGGAGATATTCGCTGAATTTAACAAAAAATGTATTGGGTTAGAATCGCTGGGAGGAAAGGTACCACATGCTTAGGATCAACACAGTCAGGAAAAACAATATGTTTGTATTTTAAAAACATGAAAGAACTATGTGAGTTAAATCTGCAGAACTTGAAGGATAGAACACTCTTCTCTGCTGCAGCCTCACAGAGTTGCACTTACGGCTTTAACATTTAGACTCTTAGTCTACGTCTACACTCCGCCGTCTCATTTTTAAAACAGTTTTTGTGTGAAAACGACTTGTGTCCACACAGCGTTTCCAGGACATTTTTGTAAAGACCTCTGTCACAGAGCCAGTGTGTTAAGATTTATACACTCAATTTTTGGGGGAGAATAATGCTGTTTTAGTCTGGACGGAGGGCTGAAACAGATTTAAATTTACCAATTTCACTGAGTGTGGGTGTATGCTGATGAAAGTGGTGTTTGTTATAGTCGTATATTCACATCACACATCACACCTGCTTTTAGACAAAGAATTTTTCCCGCAAACCTGACCATTACTAATTGCGTGACCTCAGTTAAATCCAGCGGAAAACATAATCAACCTCTGTTAACATGTCTCCTCTTATTATTTGTGCAATCCTCCCTTAAATGCAAATGTAATAAGGAGTGGGGTGCACCTTGCAAACACTGAAATAACCCACAAACTGTAATTCAGTCTGGTGTGCCTGTTAAATACAACACTTGAGTTTCAGGTATGTGTTTGGGTTTGACATTATTATAATCGCAGAGGGCAATAAATGGGTAACAAGACAAATAAAAAACAATACGAAAACACAAAGAAAGATGCAAAAAAGCGTCCCTGAAGGCTCCAGGTTCTCTATGTGGCAATTATGGTAATTTGATTTGTTTCATAATACTATATGCACCACTAAAGCACAATATAAACTGAAATAATAGGGGTCTTAAGGTGACACCTGCCTGTCTTATAAGAGGGACCCTGAGTTCAAATTTAGTTTCATGGCCTTCATTATTTCACTTTATATTGTGGTTAGATGTTGCATATTCCTAAGGAGATTCATGCTTGATAAAGCTACCGCAATTTTATTACTGATGACTTATACATACACAGTTCACAGAAGGTGGGACAAACAGGGAGCAACCCATATATGACAGCTCATATATGACCTGCCACGTATGAAAACAGGCTCTTGCATGAAGTATGTACTTCACTACATCCTAACTGGATGTTTGCGTTCATAAAGCCATGCCTATCAGCCTACACATGATGTTGTCGGAGTTATCTGAGACCTCCCTCTAATTTGCCCACAGGACCATTCGGACCTGTCCATCGGCGCTGCGGCCACCATGGCCCACGAGATCGGCCACAACTTTGGTATGAGCCATGACCACGACGGCTGCTGTGTGGAGGCCACGGCTGAGCAGGGAGGCTGTGTGATGGCTGCCGCCACCGGGTGAGCCTCAGGCACTGCATCAGGCTTCAGTACAAACCAGCTCACACTGAGCTGTTGTCGCTAACAACTTGTCATATGGCATATGAATAACACTTTCATTAGCTGAAGGAAAAAACAAATTACATATTAATGTGGCTGCCTAAAGAACTCGTCTTGTCACTTGAGGTTTTTGATTTCTCTCAGACATAAAAACACAAACTTTATTATGATCATCATAGATTTTTAATCACCAGTTTTCATTCAACAGAATGAAAGAAAACATTTCCCTGTAGTGAAAGCCTTTGTATGTTGTCCTACAATACCTCAAAGCATGACATAGAAACACAGAGAACTACTGTTTCATCTCAGCGAAGCAAGGCAAGAAAAGAAGAATTATATTTCTGCAAATCTTGCTCCTGAAAAGTTAAATGAAAATGTCCCTGTCCAGGCATCCATTCCCACGTGTCTTCAGTCGATGCAGCAAACGTGACCTGGACAGCTACTTCCAGAAGGGAGGGGGCATGTGTCTCTACAACATGCCCAACATGAAGGACCTGGTGGGGGGCAAGAAGTGTGGTAACGGCTTTGTGGAGGACGGAGAAGAGTGTGATTGTGGAGAACCTGATGTGAGCACATTTGTTCATTAATAGTAGTCTGAACAACCCCAACCACTGATCTACTGATCAGCTCTAAAATGTAAAGAAGTTCTTTCTTGACCTTGGAAATAGTAGTTTGACAAAATAATCTCAACATAAGGTCCAGTTAGCAGCTTTTTCCAAAGTTTGCAATCTCCATTTGCTGATGAAGACTGTGAAAGAAAAGTAAGCGGACATTGAGTTAAGATTACTTACCACCCAAAGCATGATGGCAACTATAGAGCCAAAACCTGGACCATGCTTATCCCAAATAGAAATAAGAAAAAGAAAAGGAGTTTCAAAATCCATGAAATATGAGGGTTTTTTTCATATAATATAAAATATGTGAAGTATAACATTCAGTAAAAATGATCTATTTATTCTATTTGTTCGTTTGTAGATATCACTGGTGGAGCACTTTAATTTCATTGTGCAGCTCTGTGTTTAGTCTTTGACCTCAACTTTTACCTTGCGTGGCGTAGTGTCATTGCGGCCTCATCATAATGCTCCCTGCGTTGCATTTGTGCTACACAGCTGAAAGATTGCTGAAAGTTTCTACAAATCTGAATGAAGTGTTTGCGTTAAAAGGTTAAGCAGATCTTCTTTGGTTCAAGCAGCAGAGCAAATTGAAAACAGAGGAACCAAATTGGTAGCTGACAGCAGCAGCGCTGCTGACGGGGCTGTTTGTTATGACTCCAACTCAGAGCAGAGCTGACAGTCGAGCTCAGGCTGCTGATAAGCCACCTGTTCTTAGCATTGCAAATGAAACCAACTACAGAATGCTGCTTAATGGTCTCACCTTGTGATTTACGCCCCGGTGAAAAATGCATGATACACATGACATACATATGGGTGTGGAGTGACAGATTGTAAACTAAATGCAATCCTCTTTTTCTTCATTTTCAAGAAAGGAAGTCTGAATCCTGAACTTTTACACTAATATTTACTGTAACACTAGAAAGGCAAAGTTTTTTATTTTGAAAATCTAATAAGATGGCATTGTACAGAAAGTGGGTGTGTGGAAAGTCACAGAGACACAACATTAGCTCAGTACAAACAAGTCGGTGCTTTTTGTTGTTCACCCATAATCCTCTCTCCGTTCCTTCGAGCTGGTATAATTGGCTTTTTTTTCTCTTGCTCCCACACTCCCACATTTGTTTTGAATGTAACCGTGGCTTGGCAGAGGGTGCCATGGCATTGTCTTTGTGTAAGCGGTATGACACAAGAACAGCAGCAGTCACTTCTCTGGATGCTTTTTTTTTCTGTCAGAGTTGTGATTTGTCAGTCACAGTCAGTCGTCTGTTGCCTTGGAACTGCTGCTCAGAAGTGTCTAATGAGTGAGCGTGTGTGTGTTTGATGAGTACCACTTTCTACCTATACCCAATATAAAAGCTTTGTCTTTTTAGCTTTTTTTAGACCCCTAGATTTAATTTATTAACGACCTATTAACATTTACAAGTGCATAAAGTTATAAGAACCCCTTTTTAAAGACTTAGTAACATTTCTAACTGCTGACTTGAAATGCTTATTTTTATAGAAGGTTTATAACTGATTAAGCATTATTAGCATTGTGCATGCATTAACATTGATTAAAGGCCATTTTAACCTTTTACCTTTAAACAATCAATAAAGGATGGAGGACATACTGCGTTAGAAAGTGCTTCTGTTTGATGCATATATGTTGAAGAAGAGGTGAGCTAAGGTTGACGGGTTGGGCGCACGGTTGTGTACATTTAGGGAATTCTGTGTTCAGGCTCTGTGTTGACTTAGTTGTGATAACAAGAGTGTGTGTGTGTGTGTGTGTGTGTTTGTGTGACTATTTACAGGAATGCACCAATGACTGCTGCAATGCCAATAATTGCACCTTAAAGGAGGAGGCTCAGTGTGCCCACGGAGTCTGCTGCGAGGGCTGCAAAGTAAGAAACACACACACACACACAGTAGCAGGCAGAGTGGCGTAGGAGGGAGCTCACCTCGTTTGCAGTAGTATCTCAGTATCATTAGTTCACTGTCAGCCATGATGTCAGTGTGTTGACATACTGTACCCTCAGCGTGTGTCAGCTCCCATCACTACAGGGCTCGACGTCTTCACATCGCACCTACACTTTTCATCTCTGCTCTCATCTCACTGTTCAAATGCACATCCTGACATCCCACTGTAATACACTGAACTGTGAACCCAAATTCTGTTCTGCTTTAACTTGTGCACTGTCTGCAGAAGAGGAGCTACTCTTCTTCTCATCTTGTTTGTGTTCTTCTCGTCACAATTTGACACATTTTCCCATGCTGTATATGGAATATATTACTGTTCTTATACTTATTACACAGCATAGCATATTTTCATAACTTACATACTGCCGCTCCTGCTATTTCACATATTGTTAAAGTAAACTCAGTTGTAAGCTTATAGCTTATCATTTATTCATGTTTTTGAAAGTTCCTGTAGGTCTGAACCTACAGAACTATGTAACACTGACCAATGAAAAAGAGTTTCTTTGTCTCCAGAATACCATAAAAGCTGTATTCTTGTATTATCTCTTTGAGACAGCTGATGGCTTCTGATTCTCTACCTCCTTTTGTACAATATATCTTTGTTAACGACCTGTAAGTGTTTCCTGTGTTTTGTTCAACTGTTGTTGAGTATAGGCAGTTTTCCACGACAATATCATTGGTTTTTTTATGTTTTTATCCATTTATTTTTACTTAACCTCTTAAAGACTGTTTTAATTACTTTCACAATTCCCCTTAAAGCCGCATTTGAATATTGAATATTATATACTGTAAATATATAGTATAAGTAAGTAATAAGTAAAAGGTATAGTCAGAGTGAAACTTTTTAGCTCTAAGGGGATTTTCTTAGGCTCTTTTAACTGATTGTTTTGGTTTTCTGGCCCACAAGCTCTGCTCTGAGCAGCAGCAGGCAGCTGTTTTCAGAGAAGAAGCTCTGAGTCAGTTAGAGACTAGGTGGAGCATTTAGCAGCTAAAGAGCCAGATATTAGTAACCAGTACTCCTGTCCTGGAACACTACTTGCCCCCAGGCTTGTTGTAATGTCATTAGTTTGTGATATTTTGTTAAATACAAATACCATTCAAACACACTATTAACTGAAATAAACTAGATGCATCATTCCTCTGAGTTTCACCCCATCAGACGTGAAATTCATGTTGCTTCAGATGTCTTGTGCTCTCCCCTCCCTCTCCTCTCACTGCCAGTTGAAGCAGGCAGGTACCATGTGCCGGGGGCAAGCGGGGGCGTGTGACCTGCCAGAGTACTGCACCGGGGCCTCTCCTTACTGTCCTGCCAACGTCTACCTGCTGGACGGCTCTTCCTGTCAGTACGGACTGGCCTACTGCTACAACGGCATGTGCCTCACCCACGAACAGCAGTGCCTGCAGCTCTGGGGCTATGGTAATGAAGAGTCTATCACCACACAGTACAGACCATACACTTAACCCAGTATTGCAGGAATATACTGTACATGCCCTCAGACCAGTGTTAAGCTCTTGTTTAGGCATTTACCAGTGGAGGTTTTAAAAACTTTTATTTGGGGATTTAAATAGAATTGGTTAAAACTGCTTTAAACTACACTGTAACTGCTTACAGATTTGACAGCAGTACTGTGTGTCAGAGTTGATTTTTCAAAGAATAACATGAGCTGGGACTAGTCTGTCAAAATAAACACTCATTAAAGCTAGACGGATTTCTTATTTTTCCCTCTCAGATGTGAAAGCTGCAATGGCATTGTTTGTACAGCAGCACAATAGATCAAAACGACACGCTGACTTTTAATGTGCATCATCTTATTTTATTGTTCTGCATTATTTATTTATTTATTTTTTACAAAGATTAAAATGCATTTCTTTGACAATTTTGGTGCCACTGTTAGACTTAGATCTTGAGAATATAGTTCTAAGATAGAGGTTATGTTATGTAATGAGAACAAAGTTGTAATATTGAGAAAAAAGTCTTAACATTATGAGGCTGAAGTTCTAAATTTACAGAAATAAAATAAGGAAAATAAGGAATTATTAAAATAAAATAATAAGTAAAATAAAATAAATCAATGAAATAAATTATTTTATTCTCAAAATATTACTACTTTGTTCTTGAGATCTCAGATTTCCTTTCCTTGATATTAATATGCCCTACATTCATGAAGGTAGGATTTATTGCAGGTCTGTTGTATTAGACTATGTTAGCTTTAGCTAGGTGTAGCTAATAAACTGGCATCTGTTTTTACAGTATGTGTTTAGCCTAGCTTAGCACAAAGACTGCGGGCAGCAGGCAGAAACTGCTAGCTTAGCGCCATCAGAAGTGAAACAATTCCACCTTCCAGCAGCTCCAAAGCTGTCTCATTTACATGCTGTGTGTTGCTTATTTAACTCCTGTAGTAATAGAAACCATACAATGTGACTTTGTTGTTTTAGAGGAAGTTAGCTTTGGAGCTATTGTAGTGACTCGATACACATCATCTGAAAAGTCCTGTCCTCATAGTGGGGTTGCCATGTTCTAGCTCTGTTGAAACTCCACTGTGAGCAAAACCCATCTGACTCCTGATTCTACATGTAAGGGATGAAAATGATTTTGATCTTTTCATCTGACTCTGGCTTTGACACCAAACAAGCATATTCCCCAAAATGTCTGGCTGTTCCTAGAATCTCATATTTGCCAGACATCTCTTAGCATGTCTTTACTGTAGCTGAAGGAGGGTTTACACTGGGTGTATGGTGGGCACTGTGATCTTCAAGATCATGTCTACAATAGACAAGCAGGTGGCTGAGGCCAGCATTAGCTGTCTATCTGTTTCCAAGAGCTCTGTGAGTCAGCATGTTAACATTTGTTGTCTGTGGGGGAGATCATGGGTAATATTGTTAGCCACAGTAAATACAAGTAAACTGCCTGAGTGCAGACGCCTAATGGGATATGTTGGGTTTCCAGGAGCCCGACCGGCCCATGATGCCTGCTTTGAAGATGTCAATGCAGCAGGGAACGCTTTTGGGAACTGTGGGAAAGATGAACGTGGAAATTACATCAGGTGTGACAAAAGGTAAGAAATGCTGGTGATACTGACACATCATGACACACATAAAAAAGCATAGGCTACTCTATATAATACAGTATATAGAGTAGCCTGTGTCACAGAATATTGTGGGAAACTATATCAGAGACAAGAAGTCAGCAAACAACAGTGTCTTCTTTATTAGGAGGCAGGTCAATATGCGTCTGCACTTGATTACCTTCTTGTATACACTGAGGCACCCCAAACCCCTTATTGCCATCCGTGATCCTAAATTTCCCATAATGCAACTTGATAGCTTCTCTTAGTAAGACCCTACATGACCAGTAAACACCCACATCTTCCACACCCCACGTACACAGTGTGTAATCCCATAACAAGTAAATTGTCTTTGACATGTAAAACTGCTAGTGGAGTTCCACGTTGTATCATGTCACATTCTAACTGTACTGTTGGTCTACAATTGCAGACATTGGATTAGTCAATAGATTTTGATTGGGACCTAAATTTAAAGCTGCACTAACCAATATTTTTTAAATCCAAAAATGTATCAAATGTGTAATGTGAAAGGAGCTCCTGGTGATGAACCCACAGAGAATTATCACCAACTCTGCAGTCCCCCTCAGCTCTGCAGAGCTTTTTAGCCTCTTTAGCGCATTGTTTTGGTTTTACGGCCTGTAACTTTACTGTTTTGTTTCAGTCATGTCACTTTCATTATCCAGCAGGCAACTGTGCAAACAGCAGACAGACACAGTTAGAGACTAGCTGGTGAACATAGTGGAGCATTTAGCAGCTAAAGAGACAGGAATTTTCCTCAGGAGTTGGTGGAGACCAAAACAGAGCTAAAAGAGAAGGAATAATGGACTTACATTCATCAGGTGACACAAACACGACTCCAAATGAATGCTAATGTTGCGCTGTCTCTGCTGGATATGTAAATAGGCAACTGTTTGCTTACATGTTAGCCCTAACAACTTTATAAGGCCATATTCTATCAGTGTTTTCAGCTTGTTCTGCTGCCCCCAAGTGGCCAAAAAAAGTGCAGCTTTAATGAAATGATGACAAAAGTCCTGGTTTCTTACTATTATAGTTCACTTCTATAGACATGTAGTCATCATATGAACATTTTTGCTGAACTGAGTGTTTCATCATTCATCCTAACACACACACACTCACAG
Organism: Maccullochella peelii; assembly: GCA_002120245.1. Taxonomy (NCBI): domain Eukaryota; kingdom Metazoa; phylum Chordata; class Actinopteri; order Centrarchiformes; family Percichthyidae; genus Maccullochella; species Maccullochella peelii. Next base: position 70,717 of record LKNJ01001728.1, read on the forward strand.
AGTCAGGCCCTCTTCACGCTGTCAACACAGGCCTCTGAGAGGCGGTTACCATGGCACAGCGCCAGAGCTAATTAATGGAGCCAAATTAGCGATTTAGCTATGTAAATAAGGCTGTGGATTAAGGTGGTTGACGGCTCGCCTCGTATGATCCACCACTGCCCAAATCCATTATGGAGTCCCACAGGAGTCATTAGAGTTTTTTCTGGCCACTGTGAGTCAGAGAGCTGATTACAGGATATGTAAATGCCTGTTATTAAGACATGTGAATAATCTACACATAGCCGCTATATGTCCATCATTCTCTAATCCTCTTCTTTTGTTTTCATCATCATAGGCTGTGTGTGTGTGTGTGTGTGTGTGTGTATTTACCAGTTTGAACCTCCATATTAATCAGAAAGATGTGGCTGTTGACAAAAAAAAGACTATTTTCTCCCTCAGAAATGTTGTTGAGGCACCTATAGTATCCAAACGCCTCTCACCTCCCAACTAAGAATGGACCTATGTGGGATTTACAATATCCTTACAATATAGATATACAGATTTTACATTTCCAATAATTCAGATATTTGGTGATGTATATTTTGTCTTTGTCAGTCCTTATGGAATATATAGTATTATAGTTTTTCTAGGCTTCACTTATTAATCAAAATGACAAAATATCCTATGCTGTAGTAGATCAGAAACCCTTGAATAAAAAATTTACTTAAATGTTGAAACAATTTTTACAACCGAAAACTAAATCATCCTGCTGTATGTTCAATAAAAACAAGACATTTCTTTTACAAAAATGAATGTATGAGGCCACTGTCCTCTCACGTATACATTCATTCACTCGGCATTTTCATACACAAATACATTTCCATCTTATATACGCCATATTCTTTATAGCATTAAGTGTGCATATATGAAAGTGAAAATATACTGTGTACTTAGAGTAGGATGAATGTATGAAAGAGTAAAAATGAGAGTGAAAATAAATGCATTAAGACACAAAGCAAATTTTAGAGGTGTCAAGAGTGCATTTATAGTCAATGCAAAAAGACCAAAACCAACAACATGTTAGTCCGTCTCTCACTACTTTCTGACTTCCCTACTCTGTCTATGGCTCTCGGCTCCAAGCCCATTGGTTCCTACTGAAGAAATATATCTTTAAAAATGGCTCACAAATATAGTGTTTGTTTAAAAAAGTCATTTCCTAAAACAGCTGCTCACTGTAGTTTTTATCAAACAAACAGGAGGAAATGCATTTGTTGGGGACTATTTTCAGTGGCGGATTAATCCACATTTGGTGCTCTAGTGAGTATTTGGGGCAGTGTGTGTGTTTATGGTAATGTGTGGCTCACTGATGTGTTAAGTTTTTAGACACAGTGGAGCTCTATGGCTCAGAGGAAGAAGATCTATCAGGCTGTGATACACACACACTACTTGTTAGTAGAAACATTTATTGTTGGTTTGGGTCTGCACATTCAGTTAGAAAAATATAGAATATCACCAGACTTGAATCATGAATTATGCCATCCATCATATGCTGGATCAGCTGGTAATTCACAACACAGATTCACTGACAGAAGTCAAACTTTGGCTGATAAATCTTAATAAACAGATAATCAGTCTATCCCTACACTCTTTCAGTAGCCACTCAGGTTCAGTGTGGCTGTGTGGAGCAGTTTGACTGTAAAGCAGAGTTTCTCAAAATGAACATGGAGTTCTATTGACTTGCCCTTAAAAAGTAAATGTTTCTTTGCCCAGGGATGCCAAGTGCGGTAAGATCCAGTGCCACAGTGCCGCCAAGAAGCCCAAAGGCACCAACGCTGTGTCCATCGACACCACCATCAAGACGGACGGTATCGAGGTGAAGTGCCGCGGTACCTACGTCTACAGCACCCAGGACGGCCAGGGCGACCTGCCCGACCCCGGTCTTGTCATGACCGGCACCAAGTGTGGAGAGGGCAAGGTTTGTCCACACTGGGCTGGGCTTTAGAGACCATAATAAGAGTCAGTCAATTAAGTGATGTGATGGATTCATTTAATTATTATAATATAATCATAATTGCATAATTGAATAGTCCAACAGTTTACATGAACAGTAAGTCAGTGAGTTTGGCATGACACAGGCCTGAATGAGTAGGGTTTTTCCTGCATCACAGCATGGAATGACCATAAGGTTTACAGGGTTTTTGATCAATAGCAGCTCTTCACTCAACAATCACTGTGTCTGGCCACCTGCCGAGAGCATGAACACCTGCCTGGTATTTTGAACTGGCCTGCAATTGAAGAGGGTGCAAGGAGAAGGCAACTGGCAGCACATCTCGGTCACAAAGGATTTAAAGCCGTCTTCATAGGCCAAAAAACCAATGCCAGAGCATTGTTTCTGCTCTACTATCTGCACATTGATGTAACACCTCTTCACTAGACATTTCTTTTGAATCTCTGCTCAAGTTTGTTGGCCTAAGCTCAAAACACACTGCCGCCAACCAGTCGACCAGACTAGTCTCTCCTCATTCATTGTTCTACACTGACAAGAGACAGCGACAGTAAGCGGTGAGGTGTGGAAGTCCAGCTGCCATGGGAGCAGAGGAGAAGAAGAGCTGTTATAGGAGTTGGGATGTACAAGCAAGTGGAGTTTATTTAATTTTATTTATTTATATATTTTTTGCCTTGTAGATAAAGGCTCAAGTGAAATAGTTAAAACTACAGTGAAAAGCAAGCAACAAACTAGTAAATAACATCTGTAGTTGGGCCAAATAGTACAAAACAGCTTTTTGTCTGGAAAAACAAAGCACGTTTTCAGGGGCGGCGAGGCTGGAAATAGGACAGTGGTGTGATGTGTCGTGGGGCGACATGTGGACGAGCGCTGGTGTGGGGTTGTACATAGAAAGTGATAGGGGCGCCTGTTTTGACGCACGTCATTTGGCGGCAGTGTATTTTGGCCTTTACTCTTTTTACTGTGGTCCTGTTTGTACAGGCTACCATAGATCAAAAGTGAGGAGACAATCAAACAAAAGTTGAAGTGTGTACTGTACACAGTTCCAGATTGGCAAAATATATGAAAGTTCCAAAGCTAACAAATCTATAATCTTTTGTCTCTCCTGGTTTTATCTGCAAAGAGCCGTGTACAGAACATCCAGGCTTCTCATTCTCAGCTTTTACCAGTTAAAATGACAACATCAACAACAGCACATTATATCAGATGTAGCTAATTAATGTTAATTCCATGAGTAAAGCTTGGGACAGACCTGAAGACTAGTTGAATATGTGATTTTATCTTACCAGACTAGAACAGACTTGGTCTGACAAATATAATTGTACAATCGTAATGTGTGCTCCTGCCTCACCGAGCCAAAATAAAACATGGCTGAAGTCTAGCTGACATGCTTCCCACAAGCAGTTGTCTGTACTGGACCAAAGATAGCTTGTTAAAGAGAAGAACCCCACCACTCTACAATTGGACTGTGTGTTTTCACAGTTTAACAAAACCAAGTGATGAGTGTTCTGCAGTGAAACAGTCACCTGACGTCAGTTTCAGGGGTCAGAATCTCCCAGTTCAGCTTTTATACCTATTCTGAAAATATTTGGAGATTTTCAACTAAAAAGTTCTGAATCAGGACCAGCAGTATTTGGATCAAGTAGCTTGTGAAAAATAAGTTGTGCTATACATTTTAACGAGTGTATGGCATTTCATTTAGATACCTTATGCCGCTCATCTCATTTTCAAGATATAGCTAGAGGTTGCAGACATTAATCAGGCTGCCACTCAAAAGTGTTTCTGCCTTCTCAACTAACAGGTGCTTACAGATCTAAACTCAATATTTCAATTTAAGTTATGTTAGTTAAGCTGCTTTAATCAGTTCTCTGCAGTTCCTCTCAGCTCTACGGAGCCTTTTAGCCTATTTCAGCTCATTGTTTTGTTTTGACCAAATCCCCACAATGTTACTGCTTTCTTTCACTCTCACAACTAATCAGTGTCATTCCCAGGAGCAGCAGCAGACAGCTGTTTTTATTGTAAAAGCTCTGATAAAGCCACTGTCCACTACCTGCTCAGCAGCAAACAGCAGACAGACACAGTTAGAGACTAGCTGGTGAACATAGTGGAGCATTTAGCAGCAAAAGAGACAGGAGTTGGTGACAGAGAGCTACAAGACAGTGAATATTGGATATTGAATATTGGGCACGAACACGACTCTAAATGCTGATGTTGCTCTGTTTCTGTATGTGTAAATGGGCAACTGTTTGCTAACACATTAGCCCTAACTACTTTTTGTGTTTACCGTTTGTTCTGCTGCTCCCCCCAAAAAAGTTAGTTATGTTATTTGCAATTTCATTTACTTGAAATTGTTGAAATCTGAACCTATGTGAATTGAACAGGATTGGAAAGGATTTATTGTGATACCCCAGCCTACAGTAACTGTAGTATTGTGGATTCAGATTTTGGCTTTATTGCAACAAAGTTATATGGGCCCCAGATCTTTCCTGTACAGGCTCTTAGACTTGATCTTGGATGAACCTGTGCAGAGAGAACATCATTTATTCCAAGTAAAGATACTAGTCGGGTGTCTGTGTTCCCAGTCACTAATATTCTCCTTCTGAATAAATGATCTGCGTTTTATGTCAGCCCACTTCATGCAAAACTAAATGTCACGGGGACTCAGGAAGTCTGTTCTGTGTCAGGTGTTTGTTTAAGGCACTTTTTCTAAAATTGATTTGGGTTTCAAGTCAGATGCTAAATGACACACACAAAAATCATACAAAATAAGGGCTGATTGTGCATGTGAAATACATATATATGAAAATGCACACACACACACACAGTAATATATGCAGTCTCCTCCATTCTACCAGTAAATGCTATTTCTCTGCTGTCTATATTGCTTTCCCTCTTATCTGCAGCATATTCCAGCCACTTGAATTCCATTTCAGCTATTGTGCAAGTCGCACTGTATGGACTGAATAGGGCTGCATGAATAATATATTATAAATAGGCAGCACCCAGCATGATGAGTTTTGAGTCATCATATTGAACGGGCCTTTTTTCAGCAATAAATGCACACATAGCACAAAGCTGCTGCTTCTAATCACACAGTCACATATTCACCCAAACTAAATTGATTCCCCCGCTAACAATGGTAAAACAACAACAACAGGCAGAGCAGGAGATACAGGACTATGCAGATAGTAATGTTAGTGCTAGTACAACTCAGTGATGGAGTGTTACATAAAAAAATTATGAATTACGACCTGCAGTTTGCAAGAGAAGCCTCCAGCACGACTTGTTACTGGTTTGATTACATTACATGATTACATTAAGTCACAATGTTTTAAATGTTCACAGCCAATGATTTTCAAGCCGATGATGGGATTATTTCTACATGTCACATAGCAATTGCAGTACTGAATGGGAACTAAAACCCCTCTGTGAAAGGAATAGTTTTGGGAAATACAATTATTTGGCTTCTTTCTGGGATTGAGCTCAGACGATGGATGTCAATCTCATGTCTGTGTGTTCAGTACAGAGCTGGAGTCAGGACGTGGTTAGCCTAGCTTAGCATAGCCAGCCTGGCCCTGTCTAAAGTTCTACCGACACCTCTAAAGCTCACTACATACTAGCTATACTAGCATTAAACTTTTATTAATTATTTTTGTGTTCATCAGTTTTAATGTTCCTGGGAAACTGCTGTTTTATTCTGTTGCAGTTTTTTTTACTTCTCTCATCAACACTCATCCACTTCTCCCTCCTTTCCACACCCTTTTATATGAGGTTTATTTTGGTGGTTTGGTTATATGTGTTGTTAGCTGTTCGGGTAGAATAGTTTTTTTTCTCCTCCATCCATCCCCTCTTCACACAACTGAAATGCAAAAGCAAGGAGCTTCAGCCCCTTTACTAGAGTCTGTTCTAACACAGTTAAGATAGATGTTACAAGCTCCTTGTAAAACAAAACATCACTTCAGCATTCATGTAAATGGTTATTAAAATGAGTATTAGAGCAGCATAGAGACCAAATGTGTTCGTTAAAAGCAGCTCAATATATACCATTACATGCTGTAAAAGTCTATAAAAGTAGTGATTTTAGAAGTGATTTAAAGCAGGATACTGATGCTACTTCCCAGTCTCCTTAAGGCAGCTAGGTTTCCAAATCCCGAGGGCACTGGCAGAAGGCCGATCAAAGTCTGTATATGTGTGTGAGTGTGCACTGTAATCTTTAACACAGTATGTGATCATTCTGCTTGTGTTGCCACAGGTGTGCAGAGACCGGCGATGCCAAAATGCCTCTTTTACCGAGCTGGAGACTTGCATCACACGCTGCCACGGCAACGGGGTAGGCACACACACACACACACACACACACTCATAAAGAGTCATGCAACAGAATCAACTCACTTAACTGCCGGGCACGGCTCCCTAATCTTATTGTCACACTGTGTCCTTGGGCAAAGGTAGTGCTTTGCAGCGCTGTCACCAAGTCTGTCGTAAAAGGCAGGAAAATAGATGGCTGGAATACAGCAGCAACTGAAGTGATGAACTATTTATTGGAGCAGTACAAGCAAGCCTGAGGCAGATAAGCAGGAATCATACATAGTTTATGAGTCAGTAACCAAGCTCTGGAGTGGAGTGTTTGGGGCTTAAACACTTGTTACTTTAAGAGAAGACGGGGATGTACATAGGGGTTATTTATCAGGGAACTCTGACGTTGACCTCTGAAATCATTGTTGAACGGTGGAGCATAGATATGGTGTTGATTCTATGAATGACCTGTTCAAGGAAACCCATCAAACATAACCTGAGACTTGTATGTAAAAACTAGTTAAATTACCCAAGAGAATCTGAGCAGGATACGCAGGTATAAACATGGATGGATGAATGGAAGGATGACTATCAAGAGGGTGTGCAGCAGTGTAGAGTATTTCATCGCTGCTAACGACACCAAATGAAATTCAGATGTTGATATGCTCACTGGTGGGAAATTCCATCTCTGCACTAATTTCCTTTGGGATCAACACTGCAGACCAAGTTTATGGCAGCTGACTGATGTTACATTGTAGGGTTGCTTCATTAAAGCTGTCACCAATAGGAGTCACTAGTGCAGTGACGAGGATATGATCCCTCACCGGCTTCCCACTGGCAACACAGTTAATTGTGTCTTCTGAAGCTCATGACCAAAAGGGGTGTACCACTGTAGGACATAGAGCCACAGGTTTCTGCTGTGGTGGATGGTAAATTTACTCATGTGGCATCTTTTTTAGTGTGATCACTGTCATGTGAGTAATGCTTTATCAGTGGTTAGAGGGGAACATGCGGCAATATTACACAGGTGTTAGGGAGTACTACTGCATATGTGAAAAAAGTAGTATAAAGCCTTTAGTGTCTCCAGGGGGAGCTGTGGAAAGTCTGATAAATGTCCTCAAGTGATGTCACTTGGGGCTCTTTTATTTGCCTCTTCAACCATTGTGGCTGTCACTGCTCGTTCTGCTCAGGTTAGATCAAACAACCCAGTTTGTTCACACAACACCAGATAAATTTCCCATTGAATCCCTGCCAGTCACAAAGGGGTTGAACCACTAAGGATTTTAGGTGTTAGGTGAAAATGATATTTATTTTTGATGATTTAACCCCAATTTGTGCCAGTTTGGAAGGTCCAATTCCCTCTGCACTGCAGTCCTTGCCATAGCTAATTCAACTGTTGTCCTGGGTGTACACAGACATGGAGAGGGAGGGCATAAAGTGTGGGGGGTTTTCTGTCCCCTCCCATTTCCACGTCCCACTGTGAAAGGCCCACTACCATCCAGTTGGAGTTGCTAGTGTAGTGACTAAGGACCTGTTTACACCTGGCATTAACATGCGTCTCGGGTGATCCGAAGTGGACAGCTCTAAGTATGTCAGGTCACACCTGGCATTAGAATGTGTCTCCACATGCGTCTCCAGTGACCACTGGTGATTGATCGGATATCACTTTCCCGCTCTATATGCAAATAAACACGCACATCATTTCTGTTTGCAAAGACCAAATTAATTGTTGTTTTTAACCGGCGGGAGGCAGCAATGCACTTCCCGTGCCTAGTGTGTGGAAATTGAAAGAAGAAGTTTGCAAATACCTTGGCGTGCGGGCAAAATGAATGAAAAGAATGTGGCCATATGCGGCCCAGACCACCTCTGAATGTGATCTGAGCATCGGATTTTAATGGGTCCTCAGTGCATCTTGGGTGCATTCACACCTGTACTTAGAGCTGTCCACTTGTGATTGGATCACTCAAGACACATGTTAATGCCAGGTGTAAACAGGGCCTAAGACATGACTCACAAACACAGTCAATTGTGCTTGTTGACGCTCATGTCCATGCCTTGGACACCACCATAAGGAATAGAAAAGCAGGATTCTGCAGTGGTGGACAGGAACTTAAAACAGTGGCACTTTTTTTCAAATGCTAACTCAGATGGCATTGTTTGTATGTACTTACACTTGTGTTCCATGTGCGCAATATCAGGTATTAATTAGCAGCAGTGCATTCAAATGAACTCAATTGCAGCTGTGCTCATTTACATCATTCATGTTAGTAAATGTGCCTCTAAATGAAAGCATGCAGCAATGCAAAATATTCTACTCTGACAGTAATTTGCAGTAAACCTAATAAATCTGCTCTCAGGTGTTTCAAACAGAAAATGAAAAGGCTGTCATAAACTGTGTGTAGGTTGAATAGATAGTAGGTTATATAGACTGAGTGTGATACTGTAAACATACAGTATACTGACTTACTAGTTTATTATGTACACTTGACAATAGCTCTGCAATTATATGAAATGTTATGATGTTTAATCTCAGAAGCTACAATGAAAAGGCAAGCCAGGTTCTGATTTATTTTGTCATTTTTCTTTATATGGTTCCACAGGGCTCACCAGTGTAATGCAATATGACAGTTGCCATTAATGTTCCACCAGTATGGCTTTTTGATAGCTGAGGGGTTTCAGAATGAAGCTGCTGACATGCTTTTGTCTGCGGTGTAATATTTGTAAAGCCACAGCGAAATTAAACCTGTGGGGGTTTTTTTCCTTTTAGAATTTAACAATTGACAGTTTTCCCCTCAGACCCTTGTCTTGCTTTTTGTGGCCTCGGTTTCTCTAGTGTGAACACAGATGACAAAGATGGAAATAGTTGGATTTTCCGTTTCATCTTGTATTACAGCTTTATTACAAAGTACAACTTTATTAGTTTGGGGAGTGGGTAAAATACAGGCAAACGTGTGCTGGTAACTGTAGCTTACAAGCCAAGGAAGACAGCATTTTATTAGTAGTGGTAATGAAGAATAAGAACCACACCATTTAGAATTTAAACCGACCAATGTTGACATTTGCAGGTAAGTGTTAAAGCAGTGTAAACCGCTGACTAGCTATCTTAGCTATCAAGCCTGCAAGTTGATGTCAGCAGTGGACTTTCCCCAGGGAATATTTGTTTGGTAGCTGATTCACCAAGACAAAGTGCAGGACAAGACGTATGTCCAGACTTGTGGGAAGAGAAGGAGACATTTGCTGCAAATTTAAGATTTAAAGTATGTGGCTCCCTTTGTGTCATGTCTCAGATTGCCGTCCGCTGTTCCTTTTGTGTGCTGATTTTTTTAAACAAAAGAGAGAGCAGGACATGTGAATTACACATCAGATCTTTAGTTAAAAACATGCAAGTTAAATGAAAGTTTTCTAAACCCATCCCCCTAACAATTGTCCATTCTTAGTTTAGCAGTTGTAGCAACGTACAGCAGGCCTGTCAAGCTTTTTGCATTGAGACTGTATTAAGAGTGATTCTTTGTATCCACAGAGTTTGTAGGGTTGGGGCTTTTATTATCAACTCTCCAAAACCAAAAGCACAAGAGCAAAAGTGTAAGGATTGAATTGAACGGGGTATTTGTCCATTCTAACATAAGTCACCAACCTTAGCATACCAGGCATACATACATACATAGCCTAGCATTACTTCCAAGGCCAAGAGTTAGCATGTCATTACCTAACTACATTATTCTGTGGGGTTACAGGTGATTTATATAAAGCCCTATTCAGGACTGACACATCCACTGGGTGGGCGCTGGTGTAACAAAGGTCCCGGATGCTATATCAGAGTTTAGGGTAACGATAGCCGCTCTGTTGTGCTCTGTATTGGTTTTGAGTAAGTTTACTCCAGATATATTTTTGCCACCGATTAAAAATGAGAACCTGCTTTTGTGTACCTCTGCCTGAAATCAAGGACCCACTGTTTCAAAATTTCAAAAATGACTAAGAATTGCAAGTGGTAAACCAGCCACTGTTGTCACCATAAACTTCATACGAGCCATGCTTGTTGGAAAGCTTGATAGGCGTAGCAGCAGTAACTAAGGGTGGCAGGGCTTAATGAAGGATAGATTCTGACTGGAACATGCACAGGCAGAGCGAGCTGTCATGAAACCGAAGTATTCATTTTTTCCATTTTTTTGTACAGATTTCCAGATTTTCTTTTTCTCAAAAAAGAGCACACAACGTGTCATTCACAGAGAAAATATGTCTGCAATAGCAGAAAAAAACTTCAGGTGGACTTGAAATCTGCTTTCATTTTGATAATTTTACTATTTTTGCAAATCAGATCTGTTTATCATCTGCTTTTACATACCCCTACTTTAGAGTACAAACTGCTTGAAACATGGATTGCAGACAGTTAAGAGACACGAGTTAATAGAATAGATGCACAGTATGTCTCTTGAATAAATTGTGTTAATTATTACTGTGTCACTCAGTTAGCAACCATGCAACCTAGCTTGCTAACTAACAGTTATCAATCTGGAAGAGCTATTGACTGACTAGCGCTAGTGTGTTTCCAGCTAGCTCAACATGAGTTCACCAGTAGTCACTACACCGCTAAGCTTCAAGCACCACCTATTTTGCTACGACGTGTGGATAAAGTTTGCCGTCCCACTTTCTAGTGTGACCAGGCCTTAAAACAAAGGCATTTTCAAAAAGTTTTTTACTAAAGGCCAGTTTCATATATAGAGTCAAACCCTAGTTGGCATGGCCTAGTTTGTGTTTTGAACTGCTCCGTTGCTTGTTTTGACCCAGAGCGTTTGAAGCGAACCCAGCCTCCACTGAAATTTCACACCTCTTCTCTTTAAAGACTCAAGTCTCTGTTTACCCCATCTACTGTATAAGGAATGGGCTTACCACTCGCCAGGCATTGTTATTTGATTAGGATTTCAAATATTATGAGCGAGAAGAAAAATACCAGGCATATTCTCTCCTCCTTTAATCCCCTTCTCCATTTCTCTTCACTTTGTTGTTTTATGCTGTTTGTCCCTTTTTTGTTCACTGCTCTCAGTGTAACAGTAGATGGATAATGGAAGTGGCTTTGAGTCAGGATTATTCTAAATAGACAGTTTTGCCTTACTTCCAGTTTAGGGTCTCCTGTGTTAGGATGTGTTTTATAATTTACTATTATCATTTGATTCATATTGATCCGCAGGCTTTTGGAGTGCGCTGGATGTTCATGCAAATAAACAGAAATAATGAGCAGGGGAAGTACTACTCGCTTCTGAGAGCACTACTGTCAAGTCAGTTTTATTTATATACAATATCACATATCACAAATTAGCCTCAAGGGGCTTTACAATCTGTACAGCATACAATACCTTCTATCCTTAGACCCTTGCTTCAGATAAAAAAAAACTCCCAAAAAAAACCTTTCACTGTAAAAAATAGAAGAAACCGGTTTGCATCTTTCAAAAATGTACACAGGAGATTTTAATTAAAGAAGCTTAAGACATATTAGAAGTCCTGGAGTCTTAGAAGGCTGGAGGGATGTGTAATATATCAATGATGGTGTGTTCAAATCCAGGTGATGGCGTTTCATTTCATCAAGCTTTTCCCTTCTTATCTTTATACAATGTAGAAATGCCTTTAAAATGTGCTCTTCAAAAACAGCAGAAGAAATGTTCTCAAACAAACCACACCAGGCCTCCTGAAGCGAAGTAAAACAGCGTTAAGAATCAGCAAACAACTGGGTGCCCTTCATGTCGACCAAGTGCTTATGGGTAAATAGGCATGTTAATCACTGATAGGATAATTACATCTCGATGTAATTGGAGCATGGCAGGAATTTTTTTCCTTCATTTAGGGATGGTGAATTACACAAGACGTCTGGAAATATTAATGAAGTATAAATGCTAATGTTCAGATAAAAGTTTATCTAAGTTTAAGACAAGCAAATTAAAAGCTCTTAGGGGTAATTTACTGCCAAATGTAGTGAAGTAAAGGGAGTTTTTCCCCCCCCAAAAAAATTGTCATCCATCGATACAGGTTCAAGCTCATACTTTTCTGTGTTTAATTACACTCGGTCGGGTGGAGGCAGCATTCAATGTACTAAGCGTAGTGACGTACCACAAACGAAACAAAGAAGATACTCCATGTGTGGACGTAAGGAGGCAAAAGAGGCAGACAGAAAATGTGGGTTCGAGGTGAGCACCGAGACATTGTATTACTCAAACAACACTCGCACAACAATATTGTTGGCAGCATGTTACATGTTGAAGTTCATTATTTCAGAGTTTGTCCGGGGCAGAACTTGGCTAGCAGCCACCCTTCATATCCCTAACTGTTGTCCTGAGGTCTCTGTCTCTCTTTGGGCTACTTGCTTCACTAAAACTAACACTGGTGATCCTGGATAACTGGAACCATGAAGCTGGTTATCATCTGTCTCTGTTAACACTGGGGTTTCCAGCTGCAAGAAATTAAACTGAGACAGTGTTGGTCAATTGCAACATTGCCAACGTTGGCTGGATTCACCCAGAGATATTAAAGGGACAACTCCTCTGTATAAACAGTATAGCAAAATCTCTAACACTAGACATTACTTTGGTCTCATGGTATTTTTTGTCATACCACCCCTAGCTGGTACAGGTAAGACATGCAGTAGAGGTCTGAAGCTGCTGGAGCTGCAGCTCTGCAGCTGGATGATATTAGCTGGACTTGGTGTCAGGTGCTTTGCATTGATGGCAATGTGTTTCATTGTTCATTTTTATTTATCCTTTATTAAGACCAGGGCTTAATCAGTCAAAAATCAAATCAGATCAAATCGTACATTCAAAGGTACAATGGAAAATGTAATGCAAACATGAGATATACAGTAATTGCTTATTATGTCAGTGTTCTGCAGTCTGTCCCATTTATAAGGTAAATATCTAAAGGTAGAGGAAGGAAAATCCGATTAAAACACATACAGTGCCAGTGTGTCGTAAAAACAAGGAATGAGTGCTTCTAATTTGGCTGGTACACCTCTAGGCACACACATACAAGATTATACTGAGACTGAACAGCAAATCACATTGACAAATGCCGTGTGTGTGTGTGTGTGTGTGTGTGTGTGTGTGTGTGTGTGTGTGTG